>JARJDR010002352.1:0-16636 GCA_030264135.1 Myllaena sp. GC000078
CACTACACTCCCCAGCTCCCCAGTGCTCCCCAGTATTACCTTCGCACCCTTCATTGGACCCCTGGATGCCCTGGATGCCCTGGTCTGCACTGGACGCACTGGACCCCAATACATACTTCTGTGCATCTTCGAGTTGTGCGATACTAACTTATTACGTCAAGCAAACGTGTTTTTCTGAGTACAATTGACCGCGTTTCTTGCGCATTTTCAATTCAAAATGCCGCGAATTATGATTAAGGGTGGCGTCTGGCGCAATACGGAGGTAAGTACCACACCGGGCAATGAACTATTGAGATTTACCGATTATTGACCGTTCTTTAGGATGAAATTCTGAAAGCCGCTGTTATGAAATATGGAAAGAACCAATGGTCCCGAATTGCTTCGTTGCTACATCGCAAGTCGGCAAAACAATGCAAGGCAAGATGGTTTGAATGGCTTGATCCTAGCATCAAGAAAACTGAATGGAGCAGAGAGGAAGATGAAAAGTTACTGCATTTGGCGAAACTTATGCCTACGCAATGGAGAACTATTGCACCTATCATTGGAAGAACTGCTGCACAATGTCTGGAAAGATATGAATATTTACTGTACGTTATATATTATTTTGTGCTGCAGTTTATAGCTATTAACTCTTTGTAGGGATCAAGCACAGAAGAAGGAAGAAGGAGATGATGCTGCAGATGATCCCCGAAAGTTGAAACCTGGTGAAATTGATCCAAATCCAGAAACTAAACCAGCTAGACCTGACCCGAAAGATATGGATGAAGATGGTACGTTGCATGTGCATATTTCTTTGTGACTCGTTAATGTTAGCTTCGTTTAGAATTGGAAATGCTTTCTGAGGCAAGAGCTAGATTGGCAAACACGCAGGGCAAGAAAGCGAAGCGCAAAGCTCGCGAAAAGCAGTTGGAAGAGGCGCGTCGCTTGGCTGCATTGCAAAAGCGTCGTGAATTACGCGCGGCGGGGATAGAAGTGAATCCACGTCGAAAGAAGAAGCGCGGAGTCGACTACAATGCGGAGATACCGTTTGAGAAACGCCCAGCAATCGGGTTTTACGATACGTCTAAGGAGCAAATCGATCCAACTGCCCCCGACTTCCAAAAGTTGCGCCAGCAAAATCTGGATGGCGAACTGCGGTGCGAAATTGAGGAGCGCGAGCGCAAGAAGGACAAGGAAAAGTTGAAGCAGCGCAAGGAGAACGATATCCCCTTGGCGATGCTGCAAAACGAGGAGCCGGCAAGAAAGCGCTCCAAGCTGGTGCTTCCCGCACCGCAGATCACTGACCAGGAGTTGCAGCAAGTCGTGAAGCTGGGTCGAGCTAGCGAAGTAGCTCGTGAAGTTGCAGCTGAAAGTGGCGTCGAAACCACCGACACGCTGCTGAACGACTATTCGATTACGCCGCAAGTGACCGCAACACCGCGCACGCCCGCACCGCAAAGCGATCGTATCCTGCAGGAGGCACAAAATATGATGGCACTCACTCATGTGGACACTCCGCTGAAGGGCGGCCTCAATACGCCGCTGCACAACTCCGATTTCAGCAGCGTGCTGCCGCAGAGCCTGACAGTGGCGACGCCCAACACGGTGATCGCGACACCGTTCCGCAGTACGCGCAGCGACGGCGGCGCCACGCCCGGCTCCAGTTTCATGACGCCCAAGAGCGGCGCCGTGGTGCCGAGTGGTCTGCAGGCTGGCACACCGGCGCCCGTGCGTGACAAGTTGAACATCAACACGGAAGATGCCATCGTCGAGGCGGCCACACCGATGGCGGCGACGTCATCGTACCAGAAAACCGTTAAACAGCAGCTGCGTTTGGGTTTGTCCAGCCTGCCGGCGCCTAAGAACGACTACGAGATCGTCGTGCCGGAGCGCGAGGAAGAGCAGGCGGATGAACCGCAGCGCGAACTGGTCGAGGATCAGGCCGACGTGGATGAGCGGCGCGCCGCCGACGAGCGCATTCGCGCCGCCAAAGAGCTAGCGTCACGCTCGCAGGCGATACAACGCGACCTGCCGCGTCCGGTCGAGGCGAATCTGTCCGTGCTGCGGCCGGCCAACGAGTCGCATTCGCTCACCGAGCTGCAGAAGGCCGAGGAGCTGATCAAGACCGAAATGGTCACGATGTTGGAGTACGATCAGATCAAGAATCCGGTGGGCGGCGCGGCGATGCTTTCCAAGCGCAGCAGCATGACGCAGGCGCAGCATCTGCACTTTCTCGAGCAGCATCCGTATCAGCAATTGGACGATGCGCACCTGCAGACGGCGCGCGCGATGCTCGCGCACGAGATGGAGGTGGTGAAGCACGGCATGAATCACGGCGAGCTGTCGATCGAGGCGTACACGCAGGTGTGGGAGGAGTGCCTGGGGCAGGTGCTCTTCCTACCCAATCAGAACCGCTACACGCGCGCGAATCTCGCCAGCAAGAAGGACCGCCTCGAGTCGGCCGAGAAGCGGCTCGAGCAGAATCGCAACCATATGAGTCGCGAGGCGAAGCGCGCCGCCAAGATGGAGAAGAAGCTGCGCATTTTGACGGGCGGCTATCAGACGCGCGCGCAAACTCTCATCAAGCAGCTGTGCGATCTGTACGAGCAGACCGATCAGTCGACGCTCGAGTTGCGCACGTTCGAGCATCTCAAGGAGCAGGAGCAGCAGGCGCTGCCGCGTCGCCTGCAGGCGCTCACCGAGGACGTTACGCGTCAGTTGGAGCGCGAGAAGGGCCTGCAGGACCGCTACGGGCGGCTGCAGGATGACATCCGCGAGACACAGATGGGAGTCGACGCGCAAATCAATCAATGAAACAAAATGAAATAAACAGAATTAATTCAATAAATGCATACAGCTGCGCAACAGTTGCACTTGTCCCATACTTCATTCCCTCTCAATTATGGACGACATAAATAAAATATAGATTATTATTATTCTTTCTTGTTTTCCTCGGCATACAAGTTCATACGAGTTGCGGTTGGCAATGTGAATTCATAGCGATTCTTGTTGTGTGTCCCCATAAGAAAGCAGGGGAGGCACACGTATTGTAAAGCGTTTGACAAAGCGCGGTAATAAGTCTTAATCGTAATAAATGTAATTGTTTCAGCTCCGACTGCAGCTGGATGGGTATGAACTTAATAAATTAATTGATCTTTGGTTTTTACGCCGTTCGACGACGCGACCGCGGCACGCGTTTATGAAATCCATCCTCCCTCTACAAGTCAAATTGCGATTTGGCAGATGGAATTCGTGTTTTAATTGAATTATACCTGACGCCGTTGTGCGTTCATGTGTGGCGGAAGAGGTCGAATCAAGAACTCGTTCCTCCCGCGGATACATTTCGGGGAAACACACCACACACGCACGAGTTGACGAAGCACCCTTCGCACCCTTTGCGCCGCGGCTCAAAGTCGCTTCATTTATTGCACGCGTTGCACATTGAACGCCCGACACACATGTCTCGTTCCTAACGTCTTCCAGCTCTATTCCGACCACCGCTCTGCTCATCGTCGTCGTCTATGAACAGGAGCATCAGTCCATTTTCCTAAATGTTGCATAACAAACAAATTTGTAACAAAAACAAAACGTTCAAACGCAAGCAGCACGACACGCAAGTCTCATATATCATCCAAAAGAGTAAAGCGGTTTCATTACAGGTTTTAGAGCCAGAATGTAGGGGAAGAGAAAACCAAAACAAATAGAAAATCCATCCATTCAAATCTAAAAGCACATCGATTATAAATACATCGTTAATTACGTTGCTTACGTCCGAAGCTGCAGATATGAAAGAAAGGGAAGAATAAGTTTAGTTGCTTAAGCCCAAACCGATAAGCGATAAATTAAGCAATCTTTTTCCCGCAATAAATTGATCCCATCATGCTTATAGTTAGTAAGGTGTATAATTTGAAAACAATGTTTGAATTAAAAGTATATGCAATCAAAGTATACTCTTCGATAATTGCGAAAAATCGTGTCGCGTTCGTTTTGCATTGCAACACATTGCAATATTCATCATGTTTATTGTAATTAGTAGAAAGATTCATTATGAAATCTCCAACCATATTTTCTTCTCGATGCAAGCGAAATGGGGGGATATGAATTCGAAAGAAATTAACGCAAAAAAAAAACAAGAAATAAACGAGAAAGCACGCACCTTTTAGGTATTGGGGACTCGTATATCGGTACATATTTTATGTGCACTATTAACCTACAACAAAATCACACACAATCAAATTATCTTGGTTCATGAGTATATTTTCAATATTTTCGAATGGTTTACTGCCTCCCCCTTCGACCTATCGCTCTGATTATTTTTGTTTTCATTAAATCAATTGTTAAGTCATTATTAGTTACGGGTTAATCTAATTGGTTATTGTTCGGATTTCGTTCTGGAACTTTCGTCATCGTTATTATATAGCTTTGCTTCTCGCTCAATAAGTATGGAATTAAATCGATTATACATAATAACAGTATTATCTTAGGTCTTCTGCTGCTATCGACATTCAATATTAGCACTCATAAGAAAACCACAAAAAAAGAGTAAAAATCATGAAATGTGGACTGCAAGTGAATGAAGAACATTCTCATGTTATTCTGAAATGCCAGTAATATGAGCAAAGAATGAGAGTGGTATGAATGATGAAATCAAAGTCGGTTAATTATATCCATCCTCTCATGCAACACCTCACACAATAAATTCTTCAGGCACATATTTATGCAAAGCACGTAATGAAACGTAACGACGAAAGTAATGACTTCCCAATTTTTCAAATCAGATATGAAATGCATGTATATAATTATTTTCTTTTGCAACCTCAATTCATCAACAAAATTCGATTCTCATTAGAACAAATTCATTAAGATCTTGATGCTAAATGCAACTATGTATCCTATATGTAGCTATTCGTAGTCCATAATAGTATACGTATGCAGTAGAAATTACGGTGCATACGTTTTCATTATTATTTTCTTTGTTAATCAAATATTCACAGCCCCTACAATAAGATGATTAAGTAAATTTCTATCAATGCACAACGTCAGGGACAGGCTTCTTCGTGTGTAATTTCAAATATGTATTAGCGAATATGCGAATGAAGAATGTGAGTGAGTGTGGGTAGTGTTTTGTGTGTTGTCCCACCACCAGACCTAGCCGAAAGTTATCAACCGAATCAGATGCATACCGCACCCAAATATGCATTATGGTACACTGCTCAAGATAGGCGATATCGTTTCCTAGATCCTCTGTAATTTGCGCTCGAGGACCAGGCACTGAGGAGAGGTCGCCGATTTGAATACCGGGATTACGAAAATTGGCGCGCTATCTACCAAAACAACCACGGCTAACTAGGAAACGAAAAACGTTCCTCTGTTTCATCATCACTTGAGGTGCTCTCACATTTTTTGAAGAGTCTCTTCCGCAAAACAAATAGGATTACCAGTAAGTTAGTACCAATAAGTTACCACCGCGCCGCGAGGAGCAAAACCCAAACCAAAAGCTTCAACTAACATAAAATAAACCAAGGAACCAAAAACCAAATTGATGGGAAAACTACGCTACATGACTAGATTGATTGGATGATAACATCACACAAATCGAATGAGAAAATGCAATCGATGCAGAGGACCCAACAAAAATAATAATAATACACGACAGGGGAGAGAAATAACAAGAAGGGGGGACACTGAATGAATTCGGTGGCCATAAATAACAAGGGCGAGAGAAAGAGGAAAGAGACACGTTCCGGCCCAAACTTGGTCAAAGCACGCATGCTGAGAACACCCCCAAGACTCGTCAGCCTATATCGGCGTCGCCATTGAGCATATGCCTGCTGTAGATAGCTTGCCTGTAACTGTACCTATTCGTCTGCGGTGAGCGCGTCGTGCGCGCGGCCGTCGTCGTCGTCGTCGTCGATTGCGTTTGCAGCGGGTCGTACGCTGGTTGCGGTTGCTGCTGCAGCGGTGCGCCGCCAGTCACTGGCGACATATCGCCTGGATGGCAGCCAGTCGCCTCGTCCAGCTCGCCGATGCAGCTCTCCACCAGACTAATGCCCAGCTCCGGATACTGCGACATCTTCGAGCGTAGTATATATGCGTACGCTCTGTACCGTTTTAACTGTAACCCCAAAGGGTGTGTCGAGTGGTTATTGTAAATATGAAATTAAATTGATGGGGTACCTCGAAATTTAAATACGCTTCGCGTTCTTTGTAGTTTTGTAGGACTAGTGACTTGGTGTTGCGCTCCGGCGGTGTTCGGCGATGCTCTTCGAGTTCGCTCTCCAGTCTCATTACTCTCTCCTCGTGATCTCTCAACTGTTCCCTCTGGAACGAGGGATCAATGATAAATGGGTAACAATGATGGACGGAGACTTACAAAATTAAGTTTCGTATGGCTACACGGCAACAATGGCCGCTGGAACTTTTTCTGTGAGCCGACGGCAGCCTCCAGCGGCGGCGCCGAGAAGCTCGCGCAGACGAAGTTAATCGTGTCGATCCACGATAGCAGCTCTTTCGAGTCACTGCACAAAAACACGAATCATTAAATTTACATTTTCAATAGTGCGTAATTGAGATGCGGTTTACCTCGTCTGGAAAAGATATTCGGCCTGGTCCGCCGTCTGCAGCCTGAAGACGTACTGCTTCTTCGTGTAGTCGGACGCCTTCGAGGCAAGCGCATGATGGATGCGAATCGCGTTGTGCAGATTGTCGCCCATCTGATTCTTGCGGAAGCCGTTCTCGTCCTTGTGCAGGTAGAGGACGAGGTCGCGCAGCGTGCAGTAGAACATCTTCCAGCTGCGCTTGTGAAACGGCGCTAGAAAAATGCAGCAGACGCCTTCGAAACAGCTATTTTTGTTTGGCTACATGCTGGTGCAAGAGTGACACACGCGCGCGTTTACCTCGCACGCTACAAACTAGATACCGGAAAGAAATCCAAACGTCGACAACCAACACGCACATTGTGGACGTGAATATGCACTACAAAGAGACCTAATTACATACTCAACTACATATGATTAGTGTTACTTTAGTATCAATTTACATGACTGACTATAATTTACATAGCAAAGCGATCATATTGGCATATTCATGACTAATTCGTAGTAAATTTGTATGGAATGCAGCAAGTAGAATGTGTGTTTGTGATAGAGAGAAAAATTATCACTCATGGGCCAGAAGGCAAATGGTAAGGTGTGCAAAAGTCATTTGGTTATCGCGCCATAAAAACACGTTCGAAAAGCAAGTACACAAAAATTCTGTCCGCTCGTCGAACACGCGGGTTGAGAAACGAACGCACAGATGAATTTCTTGTGCCGCTGGACACAAAAATGATTGGTTTGAGACGTGTGTTGAGTGTTGGTCTGCACGCGCACGGTTAATATGTTTTGAATCGAGTAGAATTTGAGATTGTGGCTTTGCTTACCAAATACTTCTGTCGCATCATCGAAATCATCGAAAACGACAAACGAGAGAGAAACAAAGAGACAAATCAAACATCTTATTTTTCCCAATTAATGTTACCACTATTATAACACACTCCATACTCATTACAACAAGAAACCAAGAAGAATAAGAGAGTATTAAGAAACAAATAAAGAGTGAAAAGGAGTGAAAGTTTACTACTCAACGACTGGCGAAACCTGAATTAGTCTAAATCTAGATATTTACGCCGTCTAACTAGAAACGAGAAAAATTGTCAACCTGGCGAGATACTCACTTCGCTTGGCGTTCGTCTCATAGCAGCACTTGCGCATCACGTAGCCCTTCTTGTATTCGATCGAGTTGGAGAGGCTCGGCACGTCCAGGAACGGATTGCCGCTGAGGTGCTGCTCCATCATCATCATTGGCTTGGAATTGTTGGCGCCACCATCTTCCGCATCCTCATCACTGCCCAAAACCCATGAAATAAACGTAAATAAATTAGATATTACACGGATAAATTAAAGTAACGTACACAGCCCACTCGAGCGGATTGCTCTTGATCGCCAAATAGAGCTGCTTGAGGATCTCGCGCGGAAAATTCTCGTTCTCGTTAAGGCCGGCGAGATTGTCGATGAACTCGTGGCAGGTCATCTTGCGGTTGATGTTCTGCGTGTGCAGATCCGTGTTGAGCAGCATGATGGCACATGTCAGCGTGTGCACCGCATCTGTGATTCAACACGGGCGTACTATCTTCCTCCCCCGCCATTCTCTTAACAATACCTTGCGAATTGAACGAGCCCGGATTGCAGTCGAGGAATCGCTTGGAGAAATGCACGAGCACACGCTCGCGCTCCTGCGTCTCGCCGGTGAGCGAGAACTGCTTGAGGAACTTACGCAGCGCCAGATCGAGCGTGTCCTGGTCGAAGTTGAAGTGCTTGAGGTACTCGTCGGCGACGGCGCGACTAAACTCGTTGTTCTTGCTCAAGTGGCGCGACACGTCCGACTTCTTGAAACCGTCCAAATTGTACAGCCGATTGGCGAGCCGAATCGCGGACGGCATGTCGACGGCCTTCGGCGAGTAGTGAAAGCTGTGCAGGCTGTCCACGTCGCTGTCGTCCTCAGAGGCGGGCGGCGACGAGGACGCGGTGGCCGTCGCTGCCGTTGTCGCCGTCGTCGTCGTCATGCCACCACCGCCGGCGACGCCGCTGCCAGCATCCAGCAACGCGCGTTCCTCCGCCTCGTCGTAACCGTAGTCCGCCGAGATCTACATGCGCACGTTGCAGGACAGGAGGGCGAAAAGGGTTGAAAAACACGATTAGCAAAAGGTGATTAGCAATTCACAAGGGCACACACGCACGACAATGACGTGTCGTTGCGTTAGCAGGTTAACAAGGATATCGTCGATTGACAAATCATCGACGCGCGAGCTGATAAGTTGATGGTGCGAGATAGCGCGCAGCACTTACCTGATCCCGGCGATTATTCACACATTGTCCCTTGGCGCGCAAGTCGGGTCCCTTCACCTGTATCACAATCCGATGATCGGAAGCATCGCCACCGGCGTTCGGCGCCGCCGGCCGCGGCTCGCTCACCAGCAATGTACTATCACTATCACTATGATCACTGATTTCCATCACGCAGTCGCGGATGCCCATGCTGTCGTCGTCGTTATAGTCCGGACTGCTGATGTTCGAGATCGCCTCCGAAACGCTGAGATCGCCGTTCGCCGGTTGGCCGCCGCCGCCGTACGCGGCGATATCAGTGTGCGGGCCATTCGGCAGCGCATAGACGGGCGCACGCCGGCTGCCGCTGTGGCTGGACATCACCGACGACGACACCGAGGTGGGCGATTGCGGCGAATCGCTGCGCATCGGGGACGATGACGTCGGCGAGGAGGACGAACCGCCGTTGGAGAGCGGTGCCGTGTCGCTACCACCGGCATTCGGCGCATTGAACGACCACACGATGCGATCGGTCTTGGTGGCGACGGCCTCGGTGCTGCCCGCATAGTCGCAGCTATCCGGCCGCGTGTCGAGCAGCGTGTTCAGCGAGCTGGTAATATCGTCATCGACGTCGATATCCACCGTGCTAATGCTCTTCGTGTCCTGCAGCTGGTCCTCAGAGCGCGACGTCCGCACGAAGTTGTTGAACGTCTTATTAGCGCCGCACAACGCACCACCACCACCTCCGCCGCCATCGGAGTTGGGCGACTGGTTGGCGGCGTCGTGCTTGTTGCCGCTCACCGGCGACGTGGTCGCCGAATTCGTTGCGTTGTGATGGTGGTGATGGTGGTGGTAGTGGTGATTCGAGCGGTGGCCCATTTCCATTTCGTTGGGCGAGTTCGGCACCGAGTTGTGCTGCGGCTGGTTGCTGGCGTTCATGCGCTGATGGTGCGCCTGATTGTTCATCGGCGCGTGGTAGCGCAAACGATTATCCTGCACCAAGCATCATTGTTAACATTATTACGATATTGTATATGCGTCATACTCACTTTAAACTGCTTCGGCACAATGATTGGCGCCGGCTGCGTTTTGGAGATGTTGAGAATGTGCTCGCCGGTCATCATGAACGCCTCGTACTTGGCCTTCGGCTTGTCCCCGGGCGCGCCGAGCGGTTCCCATTGCAATACCTGCTGCTGCTGCTGCTTGTGTTGAAGATGACCGAACGCTGGATACGTGGCAGTGACGTGGTGACGATTGTGGTGCTGGTGCTGCGTGCCGTTCCCGTTGCCGTTCGTCGCCGTCGTCGTCGCTGGTGCTGCAGTCGTCTTGCCGTTGCTGTACGCATCGGTGGTGGTGCCATTAGTTTTGTGTATCAACGGTTCTGGCCGGTGCTGCTGCTGCTGCTGCTGCTGTTGAGGTTGCGCCACCGACGACGGCGTGGTCGTCCTATGCACGCCCACCGGGTCGCCGGCGTTTGAGAGGAGATTTTTTTTGATCTGCGGATCTCGCTTAATTTTTAGCGTCACCGGATCGGACGATAAGCGTAAACATTTCAAAACTTCTTTTGTACTGAATGTGTTGACGTCCGTTTCATTCACTTTCAGTATAACATCACCGATTTCCACCTGCAACATCAAAGATAAACATAAGACAAAACGAAACTTATTATTTAGAAGAGATGTGGTTGCTGGCAAGCCGTAAATCTATCGCGGCGCGCGCGCGAAAATAGAATCGAATGAATATGTAAAGCGGCAATAGATCACCCCCTCGCTCGCGCATCTGCCAACCTTCCACACCCCGGCGCGGGGCGCGCGCACACACCCATGCATAAGAAATATCGATAACACGCGGGTTGGAAGGATCAACCACGTAGTGCATGCGGAAGAATTGTAATTGTGGCGAACCTCCCCCCGGCCGGCGAATCGATATATCGATCAGTATACATCTAGAAGTTTCGTACGCACCACGTTCACGTACAATACACATATGGGGTAGGTACTACGTGCAAAGACTATAAGTAATACAATTGAGCGGTGGTAAAAAGTTCCGTGACTTCTTGAAGGCATCGTACTACGAAGAAGACACGCGCTCTATAATCTACGCCGCTCGATACAGCTACTCTCACGCCTATTGTCGCCGGCAATAAATGTTTCAACCACCCACCCCCCCAATCGCCGATAACCTACCAACCAAACCCACCTACCCACCCACCTTCAGGGTATGAATAATGCAATTATTTTATTTAACTCTCACTTGAGATGCGCCACCCACCACGTTGCAGCGGAGCGTCCGGAGCGTCCGCCATGGATACGCCAACACACGATTACACCGCGTTGCATATTCGTTGGTTAATAGCAAAAGATTTCAGCACACCACGAGCGCGCCCTTCTTCGTCGCGTACGGATAATTACAATGCGTTCGATAACGCCGCTCGCGGCGTGTGCACATCGAGACTGTGAGCGGCAGCGGTGGCGGCGGCGGCGTCGTTGGCGTCGCGACGCGAACACGGCCCCAACTGGGTCACACCCAGCCGTCGTGGCGCCGCGCTTTTCGACATGCCGACGGGCGGCGAGGGCGGGCGGCGCCGCTACGTCGTCGTCCGGTTGCCGCGCCGGGGGCGGCGGGTATAGTGAGAGTATTGCTACCCACCACCATTTTGGTCGACCGCGCGGGCGGCGCACGCCGCGAGATGCAAAGAGAGGGCATTACCTCTTGAATGAATTATGATGGTCGTGCGAAAAAATTGCGCCGGGAAATTAGAAATGTCGCCCGCAAGGGAGGCTAAGAATTACACGAAACGGTAATGAAACGATGCGCATAGGGTAGGCATACAGCTAATTAGCTTTTAAAGACTTTCGCAAAACGCAAAACGCGATACTTACGTAAAACAACAAATTTTCCTCCTCGCGCAATATGATTGTTTGCTTATCGGCGGTTAGAGGATGCATGTGCGCGGGTGTTGCTGAGTTTTACCACAATTATCATTGAAATTACCACACGATCTGACCATTCATTAATGCTAGGATTCGAATAAGAATCAATCAATTGAATTGAATTAAAATTTGCGTTTGAATCGATCCGTTGCTGGTGTTATTCTGATTCGCATGCTTAATGTTATTCGCAAATCACACAAGATCTCGTCGACCTCGTCGTTTGATCACCCGCTGGATTACTTCATCACCGCAGTCATTCGCATTCGCAGTTACTTCCATAAATAGTAAAAGCTCCCTCCCGTCCGTCCCGACCCCGCTCAACAAACACGAAGAAATCTCCTTAATTAAATCTCTCATTCTACCCACGATGCATTGCTTCACTTCTTACTGTTAGTGAATTTCATGGATTCGCTAATCATATTTGCTCAGAATCGTGTGCTATTTAAATCGCTGGCAATCATTTGACGAGATTTTGATATCGATGTAAGACGGATGAGGCAAATGATTGATGCCTGTTCGGTCGGCATTCAGATTCGATAAATTGACGGCGCAAATACTCGCTCGAGGGGGCAACGAAGATCGAATGACTAACAATAAGTAAATAAGTGCGCGTTAAGATGACGCGGTTTAATATTCGTCATTGACCTACGGACACGGCTAATCTCCGTTCGGACCTTGGAAATTGATATTACGCCAATTACGAAAAAGATATAAATGCGCGCGGAGTAAGTATGATAGTCGCAAATTTTCATAAGCTGCGGATGCGATTTAGCGTTGATTACAACACTGCGCGCTGCCACTATCAACCCACACGCAGTGCAGCATGCGGAAAAAATGCAGTAGCTACGTACGGCATATCACAATAACTGTACATTTGCACATGCACGCGACGGCGACGGCGACGACCTGACCGTCCGTCCGTCCGTCCATTCGTCCGGCTATACATAAGATCCGATATGCATTCGAAATTTGCACTAATTGCGCCACGCCACGCCGCCCGGCTGGATAATAAGCGTTCAACCGCACGCGAGCGTAAGCAATACTTATATGCCTTAATTAAAAAATACGAACACGGTTAAATGTAAGAAGAATACTGAAGAGAAACCAAACCATTGGCAGTGAGCTATCCTAATCCTAATCGCAATATTTATTACAAGAGTTTTGGGTCGAAAATGATGCTTAATGCTTAAAAATAGCGACGAAAACAAATGCGATGACCGTGCACCAGTTCGCCATGTATTTATACACATTTTTTGCTCGAGCAAAACGTATAATCGCTATTTATGTATCCGCGCGGATATTACGAGCGCAACGGGTGTTGTTGTTATCATGGCGCCAGCCCAAACGCAAATTGTATACGTTTTATGTGCGCGCTTTTCGAAAATCTATTGAATGTGACGACCAGATGATTATATTATGCTCCAATTTCATGCCATCGCTCCATTGTAATTTAATCTAATTTAATGCGCCGCGCGCCTTTCATCGCACTACAAACCGCATTCGCTGCAAGTGTATATCCAATCTACCTATGTAATCATCGGATTTATAGTTAGTAATGAAGCACACATGTTGTGTTGTATGCGGCCGATTACAGTCTTATGAATGAATTACCGCTTCTTTTTTTTTGCGCGAGCATCGGCTATATTTAGTGCATGGATTCGGCTGGTTGAAAACTCACCTCGCCACTTTCGGCGGCCGGTGACTCGTCGACGATGTGGTAGATGATCGGCGGCAGACCCGGCTTGCCGAGCAGCGAGAATCCAAAGCCGCTCGTCTCGCTGCCGCGCCGGCTGAGCACGACGTGCAACTCTTCGGCCATGATGGTGATGACGATGATGCTGATGAGGATTATGGCGGTGTCGTGGGCAGCACGTGGAGGATATGCGGGTGGTCACCACGCGTCACCCTCCCTCAGCAGACAGCATCGATTTTCCCAGCCCAGCCGCCCCCTCGTTGGAATATGCACCATACACACACGCACCCCTCACGCTTCACGGCATTTCATGCGGATGCACCCAACCAAGGTATCCAACCACCTTGTGTTCGTTCGTTCGTTCGCCACTGCACCGCGTTCAACCCGCTCACGGTTGTTGGAATGGTGATAACATGCGACTTGCAAATGCTAATCACGCACACTCCAGATGCTGGTGGTGGGCCGCAGGAGGAACAGCGGCAGCATCGCGCGGATGGGAGACACGTACCGGTTTTCGGCGTTGGTTCTTGCAGAGCAGCCCACACAACTACGACTACTTTCTCGCCGATCAATGGTTATTGGCACGGGCGGGTTTTCACTCGACGGCGCCAGCGTTTGTTGTTTGTGCCGTTTTTGGATGTTTGCATCTGCGACACAAGCACGCACTCTCACGCACGCACCAACACAGCAGTTAACCGGACAAACGGACGGAGAAGTCTGCTGCGTTTGCTTCGTTCGTTCGGCCTACGCCACGCGCGCCGCGAGTGTATTCAACGCACGATACAACAAAAACAACAACAGTCAGCGAGTCAGCGAGTGTTCGGTGGGTTCGGTGCGCGCCAGCAGGAGAGGAGCGGTGTTTTTAGTCGAACGCGATCACATCACCACGATCACCACTCGTTGGCCGCCGCTGCAAGTGCACCACAGCAGAAGCAACGCGTTGTTGTTGGTTGAGGCTGGTTGAGGCCGTCGAGGATCCACCGCTGCGCCATCTCGCAGCAACTTCGTACCTTCTCGTCTCGCTGCGCATATGCTCGATTCGCGAGATTTCATCATTTCATTTCAAGTATGCGCTCTTATCAACTTTTTCCAAATTTCAACGGAATTAGACAGAGATACAAATAAACATCAACATTAAACGTTGCAAGTAAAATCCGAGTATAACTGCGGCGTGTGTTGTCATGCGTGTGAGTGGACGCAATTAGGTAATAGTGTTGGGGGGCGATTACTTCACTACTTTTCACCCGTTCACTAAGAATAAAACAGGCCGTCGCGCCGTTCCGTGTGCCCGATATACATAACTTCAGCTTGATATTGAGTGCGAAATTTGCGTCGCCAGCCAATCCGCCATCATTCAAAGAACTTTCGCGATTGCGGAAAAAAAAAACGGTTCAACAACCTTGAGCCACATCTCGCCACGGATTCCGAGTACATAAGTACGATTACCACGTCGTGTTTCTAAGCACCGAGTCGAGAAAGTTATACACCGCCCGTTCGTTCACAATGCAGTGCGTTTCCTCGCTGGTGAAGACCACCATTCCCAACTACCTGTCCGGCCTACCGATCCCGGACACCTTCGGCGGATGGTTCCGACTTGGAGGTAAGCGCACCTCGGCACCATATTAACTCATTTCTCACCAATCTCACCGCCCCGGATGTTTAGTTAAAGACTGGGCAGCATTGGTACCACCAACGGCTGCTCTTGCAGGCCTCACGTACATTGCCTACCGGGCGTTTTGCCCGCATGGTAGGCCGGCGCCGTGCGGCAAGGTGAACCCCAACATCCTCAAAACCAACCCGAAGGTCGTCGACGCGGTGGACGTGGAGGATATCGCCGATAAGGCGGCGTTCTGTCGCTGCTGGCGCAGCAAAAACGTGAGTTGAGGCTGCCCCTCTGAAGAAGTGAAGTGGCTGATTGATGGATGTTTCAGTGGCCTTATTGTGATGGCTCACATGGTCCCCACAACAAGGACACCGGCGACAATGTTGGTCCGGTGGTGGTGTCTAGAAAGAAGTAGTCGGATGAGTATGATACCCCCAACACACATGTTGTTCTTAGTTGAAATTTGCTGACATAGACCCTATTAACTACCTACTTATACAACTAGGTTGAATTGATAATACTTAATTGTTATTGGCGTAAAATTCATACTCTGTTTTGTGTGATAAATAAAGCAGGGGCTGCTTTTTGTTACAAGGTTACTGTTCTTCATTATTTTGTTATTATATTATTGGTGCATACTCGGCGGTTGTTTTATTTGTTGACTCCATTCTAAATTGTCAGTGTGATAACACATGATTTATACACATTTTTTACTCATTTTGCTGCTGCTCGCGAGCAATAATGTCGGAGCGTACAACTGGTGGACGCGTGGTTGTCCACGTGTTGCCCCACAGCAGGAGGAACCGGTTGAGGAAGACACGTTGGAAGTGATTGACGTGAACGCACAGTCAGACACGTGCAGCATCGTTAACCATCGCACCGAATCAGCCGTCGACGGCTATTGCGCTGGTTTTCGCTACGTTTACAACCCGTACGCGGATCGCCTACGTCGCAAGAGCACCCCACCGGCGTGCATGCGCTGCACGTTGTGCCTTGCGATCGCCGAAGAGGTCGACGACGTGTTTAACACGCTTTTGGATCTAGGAACATCCTTCAATCCAGTGGATGTTAAACACATTGTCGACGCAATGTTCAATGAGGAGTTCTGCGTGCATGCTTTCTTCAGATATGATTTAAGATCGATGGGTGATGACTGGGTGCTCACGCGGAATGCTGCTCTTGGACCGCATGCATCGTCGGTGTTTGACGGCCGTTGGTCGGCGATGCTCACTGAGATGTGTTTGGCGTTTGTTCGGCAGTTGACCGAGGATGATAAGTATAGGTTCTTCAATGCGTTTCGCAACAACACCACGGTCAGTGATTTGTTGTGTAGGTACGTGGCGGGAAATGTCCGAGGGAGTTTTCTAGGTAGTGTTTTTCTAGGGGCGATGGCGTCTTCCGCGAGTGTAAGAATTTGGCGCATCGGTCTTCTTGTCATTGCAGTGCTTGTTATACAGACTAATGACTAATTCTATATCTAGTTTAGATCAGCAATAAAATCATGTCTAATCGATTTACATTTATGTATGTATGTATTATCTAATAAATAAGTTAAACTTTGTATATA
>JARJDR010002353.1:0-42880 GCA_030264135.1 Myllaena sp. GC000078
ACTTACATAATTTGTTTATAATTGCCGCCTGGCCTACTCAAACTCCTTCGTGGGAGACTGTTATTTTAATCTTGTAATAAAATAATTTCTAAACAATTTTACCTCCCTGCCCGCTACAAGCATTTCCCACCGTGGTTGCCGTAATATAGGCATGCATGCATGTGTGCATCAATGCAGAAATTGCGCAACGAGCGGCAGCAGCAGCAACGGTGGCAGACTGTGCGCAATTTAATGGCCATGGCCAGCACCACACGGCTACGTCGAACCGGTGAATTAGGTGCGTGCTAATGGCTCGACGTGGGGGTGATATAGCATCCAGAAATATTGCCACAGCGCCAAAATTTATATTATTGCGATTCGATCGACTTAAATTTAAATTTTTATCCCGCGTAAATAGATATATCATGGCATTAGTCATGGATAGAAAATGGATGAAAATTATAGGCACATTTCACTTGCGGTGATGAAAACTAGAAATACTGAATTATTAATACACTTAATGGAAAGATAAAATATTCACACGCAAGTAATGTTTGTCAATTCATCCATAAAGATAACCAAAAATTTGAAAACACACTAAATATATTAAATATTTCATATAATTCCGTCGCGTACGCGCCGACATCAATAAAAACTGTCCCGTCGTCCTGCTGCTAAAAGTAGGTATTCTTTTTATAGTCATTTTTCGCATCGCTTTTAAGCATCCGCCTTCAGCAAGGAGGAGAAGGAGCGTAAAAACCTCAAGGTAACTTTTAGCGCGGGAGCACTTTACACATCCTTGGGTGTTATTACCTCCGCCCTACACCTCGCCAACGCGAGGCGCCAGAGGACGATGCCTAGCCGAGCGACCGACCGACCGACCGCAAAAGGTGGCGGCAGACATATTAGACGTATAAAAAAATAATACGAAAAGTGCCGCACGCGCGCGCGCGCACGCCACCTCTCACGCCTCCTCCGCCTGTCTGACCGATTTCGAACGTTGACACTGAATGGCAGGAAAACGCAAGGCGCCTCTATTTTTTTCCCGCTCGCTGCTGCTTCATTTGACGTTGATGAAACCTGGCTGGGCTCGTCTTAAATTCAATATGTGCGGATGCTGCCATTCTACCCATCCTCCCTCCTCGCAACCACCCAATGCTTCTGCGTCTTCTTCCTCTTCGGCTTCATCTTTCCGAAAATGGAATTTCCATGGTGGAATTCATCCGCCTCGCGGAGATGAGAGACGGGGGAGTATGTGCGCACATATGTTTCACCTCGATGAGAATATAAGAGACGCTGCTGCATCGCACCCGCAAAACGAAAGACGCCAAAAAGAACGATCGCCGAAAGTCGATAATGCTTCACTCTGGCATTTCCTAGGTGCGAATGTTGATGGATGTGTTTCTTGCGTACGAGGAAAAAATTACCCGCCATCCACGCGCTTCCCCCAAAGAGCATGTGTGGCAATCGGCTCTTTAAGTGATAAATAATTTCTCATCTTATCGCGATAACATAAATTTCCATCAGCCATTGTTCCTTTTTCGTACGCGTATTGTTTCCTCTTTCACTTATCCGCCGGCCAGCCGTCTGGCGCTAATAAAACACATCCTTGCGTCCTCGCATCCTTGCGGGGGCTGCGTGCACGCATTTTAATGAATGTGTTTTAATTTAAAACAGCACCGATAAATCGTGCGTAATAGGCATGGTAAAGGGATTGCGGCCGATTTCTTGAAAGGGAAAAACGCATTCATGCGTGCGCGCCGTACGTGTGAGTGGAGGGGTTGCGGTAGTTTATCAACGTATCTCTTGTTTTCATCGGCCCGCGGCCGCGCGGACACCCTCCAACAATAATTTAAATCCTCGTCGAAAGGGGCGTCTTTTCCCGAAAGAAAATAACACCTTTTTTGTGCGGCGGCGCGCTACAACGTTAAGTGGAAGCGCATTAAAATTCATAAATTCCGGCGCGGAAATCGGGAAAATCGAACAACAATTAAAGTCGTGCGAGCGTGCGTGCGGTTGGCGGAATAATTGCGCGAATCATTATTTACAACCGGCGAGGAGGCAAGGATTAACATATAAATTAACGGATACGGCCCGTCCGCACCGACCATTCCGAAACTTTACACGGGAAAATCTTAACGAAATTTGCGTTCGGCTATGATGATGATGGTGATGATTTTCGCGCAATTCACACTCGAAACCTGCCTCGGCGCGGGGAAATAAATACGAGCCACGAGAGCGAAGTGAATGTATTTGTTTAGCGAATTGTTTGCGTTCGCCGAGGAAAACGCCCTGCACGGGAGGACATAGCAGACCTCTCCCATCCGTGCATTTGCATTTAATTTTGATGTATAAATATGTAAGGGTTGTGCCGCCCAAGGCGACATCTGTTTGCCTCGGTTCGGATGCGAAAAAGATAACTATTGCAGCTTGTCGGAATGCAATTTCGCTCAATCAACAATTAATAACTACCTGATCGGCAAAATTAATTAAAATCGCAAGGAAAATGAAATTGTTCGAGAGTTTGGTGACCCTTTCGATGAAGTTCGCATACATCCCCCACACGCAGAGGGTGAAAATATTCCGCCCCACTCGCCGCCGGTCGTCGACAAGTTCCCAACTGCGCGAAATGAAGCCCGAAATATGCAACCCTTCGGCGCGACCCTCTCGACTCGGTGTCGAATCGTTTAGTTAATATATAATATAATATAACCCCCAGAAATGATAGGATATTTATGCAAATACTCGGCATCAACCCCGCTTGCGGTCACCAACCACGCACGCGGCAGCTGCGCCGAGAGTTTGGTCCGAAAAAGTCTATAACAATAAAAGTGTCTGCGCGCGTGAAAAAGCAGTTAAAGTTCGCTATCGTGCACCGCATTGAAACGAAATGAATACGATTGAAAGAAGCCATTGCAGGCGCAAAGGAGAATGTGAAAGAATTTACAATTACATGTCCAGCATTCAGAAGGTGGCCCGGCGAGGAGCGCAAAGGATTACCTGCCATTCGCAACCGCACCCTGTTCGGTGGTGCGCCGGCCCGATTGTTGAACGTAAGTGCGCCGCCGCAAACATTCGACACAAATCAGATTAATGAAAACGGTTACGGGTGCCCTCCTCCCCATCCCGGCCCAAACCCGCATACACAGGTGAAACAGCTCTCTTTCTTCACATCTCTCTTCTCTCGCGATGTTCTTCCACCACCGACGGGGTGGGTGGTGGGCGTCGAACGTGTTTCGTGTATGTGTGTGCAGCGTAAAACAAGATCAAGCGCCGCAAAATTAAATCAGGCTTATCGGGCAGTGGCCAAACCACCCCCGTCCGGTGTAAATCCGACGCCTTTGTGGTGGCGTAATAAAGCGTCCCCCCTGCTGCCCAGCCACCCAACCGCCAGCGCACCCGCCGAGTTTGCGATGTTGCAGGTCACCTTCATCGCTGTATAAAAATGTTTACGTCGTTTGCGGCCGGCCGTTCGACTAATAAATCTTCGATATTGCGTCGTAAAAGGCGCCCGCCCGCGGATTGCAGCTAGCGGCGCCACCCCCGCGCCTGCACACCCCCAACCGCTACGACCGCCCGCGCCGAAGACACAGGGAGGTTAATCAAAAAAATGTTATTGCGTGTATGAACGTTTTTCTAAAAAAAATACAAAACTACTAGACCACGCTTACATTCTCCGCCTGCATCACCATAAAAATTTAGTTAATTAAATTGTATATTAGACATAAACCAAAGCGTCCAAAGCGGATTCTATTATCGAGAGCGAAAACAATCGTAGAAAAAGAGGCACGCAGAGTTACAAATGTATATTGAACATCAATCCCATCTCGCCCGCTAAACAATAGCCGCTCGTCCTTTCGCCCTTCTATGGTGCGCGCGACAGGCAAAGAAAAATGCGGCATAAAATTGCATTACCACCGCCGGCGTCGTGAACGTCCGCGCTTTTATATCAATTTTCAATTCAAATTTTCAAATTATCTGCGACGTGCACGAACACGATTGTGATGCACTCGTTATCACATCCGTCGCCAGGCACAAAGGATGCGGAGTGGCGAAATGCCTGGCGACCGGCACAAAAATACGCATTTTTCAATTTGCCAATTTCAGCGCATATTCCATCGTCAGGTTGTTAGCTGTTATCCAGTTAGGACCCTCGTAATTGGAGTGATTGCAAACTTTTTCCTGCTTCTTATCTCTCCGGCCATCACCACAAAATTTCATTATCACAATAAGTTTTTAACAATCATCGTAAATCGCGAACCAAAGGCGGCGCCGCATTAGCGAATTTTAATAATTTCATTAATACTTTTGTTTGTTTTGTTCCTACCGCGCAACTTTTTGCCCTTTTGTTTTCGTTTTTCATCTCGGCAGTTAACGGGACCAGTTTGTATTTATCATTCGCTAATACCTCCGCACCGCGACGCGATATTAATTCCAGCATCGCGCCCGGTTGCATTTTTAATAATACTCCCCCCGCGCAGCCCTACCGCAGTTGGGCCCAACCCCCAACATGGCGAGGGGTCGCATAGAATGAATAACTTATGATGTGATTCGGTGGATTAATTATGAAATTCATATGCGATGGCAAAATAAAATTCCCCGACATTTGCGTTTCATATTTATTTACATACCGTTATTAACTCGTCCCATTGTGTTCGTATTTCATAACAATACCTACGATTTACGTACAAATAATTTCCCAAAAGCTGCATTTAAAATTTAAAACAAATAAAAAATCGAGCGCAAACGTAATTTGATTGCACCCCCAAATAACATATGAAATATGCTAATCAGGATAAGACGACGCCTGATCATTATTCCGTAAAAGTAATTAACTGATTTACGGCGGCGAAGGGGGAAAGTTTTGATTAATACAATTTCCGTTTTGATAGCCGAACTTCTCGCAAACATTTAAAACGAGAAGAATAAATCCCTCCTCTTCTTCAACCGTCCCACCCACCCACACACTCACACACACACACACGAGCATAGCAGTAGACGGGACGTAATTAAATCATTAATAATTTATCAAAATAAATTTCAAACTACAAAACTTTCCTCTGCATGGATGTAAAACCAAACTGCAAAGTTCGTCGTCGCCGGCGCGGCGCTCAAACGACGAAGAACGTAAATAGAGACCAGAGCGCCAGATTTTAGGATCATTGAATATGTTACATGCTGGCATTGGCACGTGCACTCACACAGCACTCCAGCGCATACGAGAAAGACGAGCGCGAAGACGAAGAAGTGGAAGGAAGATCAAGGTGGTAACAATATGTGCTACGTTGAATTTAATAAATGCGTTGCGCCGGCGCCACCGTCTTTGACGACTTCACATCTCATATCAGCGGGTGGCCCACACCACCCCCATCCTCAGACGCTAGCGTATACGCATATTACCAACCACCTACGAGTCAGGCGTCGGCGGTGCTTAGATTACGACAAACAGACGCTCCTTCTTCTTGTCTTACCGGGGCGCGCGTCTCGGCACGAGACGGATTCTGATGAAAATATGGAAAATCGGAGGCGTGCTACCGGAAAACCACGAGATGAAGCGAAGCGCTCCTTACGTGTGCGAACAATATCTTGTTTTCCATCCGGTTTTAATATTAATACCATCTGCGCTTCCACGGATATCCTAGTCGCAGCCCCTCGCACGCAATTTCCAAAATTTCGAAATTTAAAATTTGATGTTTATTTATGTCTTTTCGACGCGAGTAGAAGGAATGCATAAAACCGAAGAGAAAATTACTCACGACCGCGACGAGCGAAGCGGCGTTAAAGATGGGAACCACCAAAGTGGTGAGCAGGTGCTGCAGATGCCTTCGTTAACGCGCAGGATTAGCCGCCCGCCCGCCGTCGGTCGCGCTTCCGTTTCGTTCGGAACGATGAAAGCGCGCAACATACTCGCGTACGTGCATCTCGCCGGGAAATAATCGAGAAATAAAGCAATTACCTACGCCCGAAGCGTAAAAAGTAATTAAAGTAAGAAAATTAACCACGCAAAAAACGAAAGGGCCGCACCTCCCTTCCTCTAGCTGCTCGCAAAAGGTTTACGAAACGAATTGATATAATAAATAAGTTTCGGTTGCGCGCAACACTTGCTGCTGATGGCGTTGCGGTCCGCTGGTGGTACGGCGGCGGCGCCTCTCCACTCAATTAGATTTACTCGGGCGGAATAAACGACTCACTCCCACCCGCTCGCCACCCCCCAGGCACACTTGCGTTCTGTCTCCCTCTGGCTACGCGCATTTGCACACGCGTCGCCGCAGAGCCTTATTATCCTTTATTATCCTTGATATTATTATAATTTTTATGAGTGGGAAATTAAGCGAAATTTAAGATTCTACGACGCCGGTCGTTGTGATTACACGCGCCACTTGCCATCCAAAATCAACATTCGCTCCCTTCCATCCACCCACGTTTTCCGCCGTTTCTTAATTCTGATTCCGCACGCCCGGTGGCAAAAACTTTCCCGCTGCAGCGTGTATGTACCCTTACGTTTTATTGCCGAAATGAGACAGACCAAAGAAGCGAGAAAAAGGCTCTCTCGGGCCGGGCTGGGAATCGGAGGGTTAGCCAGATGGCGTGCGCAATTCAAGGGAGGGACGGGCTACTTAGAAAACACTTACATGCATTACTCCACCGCAGCCGTTCCGTTCGACCGCGCTTAATGCGAACCGGCGTCTCCTCACCTCAATAACAACCACCATTTTGGGCAAAACGGAGAGAGCACTGCGGGGTTGAGCTTCATATTTCACATCGGATGGAATTTTCAGCGAAAAAATTACATTCGGCTAGCGATCATCGATTAGTATGCCACGCAGGTGCGAATTATCCCGAAGGCACGCACGCGCATGACGCGCTGGATACAAGGGGTGAATTTAAGAATGTTTACATTCGATATATGTGCGCCATGCCTAAAACAACAATTTTCGCACAAGCACACACACTGTGGCGCCGGCGCCGTCTGCATACAGGTATCCGATATTGCGAAAAGGGAGAGTGATAGAGTGAAGGGAGCGTGCGAAATGTCGCCTCAGGTGGCGTAATCCAAGCATAACGTATGCATGAACACATTTGTTCAGGGAAACATCACCAACGGATCGCTTCCCAGCATGGATATCGTCAAAGTTGCTGCCCGTCGACGAGATCTATGGTAGTTTGATATTACTTTTCTTGGAAGAGAGAGGATGATAGTCTTTGTAAATTAGTTTGCAACCTATTACTTTCAATTGAAATCAACACCATCAAAATGCGAATAAATTGCAGAGAATAGAAAAGTCTAATTCAATTTCATAAATATTGTATTAATGATCCTGCATGATAAGACATGACCTGGACGACAACAATTCGCAATGACTTTATTATTCGCAAAGAACAGCACACATAAGTGTTTGCGGTGCGGCCAGAAACGGCACAAAGGAAGGACGTAACCTGCGGAAAGTGTTTGTCTCGGACACTCGGCGAGAAAATGCGAATAAGGACAAAAAAGGCGCCCCTGGTGAAATATAAACGCACTACCTGCCTATATGTTTAGTGTGTTTCTCTAAACCGTGCCTCCGCGCGTATGTCCTTTGGGCAAAAGGCTAACAAACCACATTATTGCATTATTCCTTTTACACTCGCAACGCATCTGACAAACAGACTCGCGCAAAAGTCAACATCGCGAGCGCAATAAGAACGAGCGTCCTTTTCCGCTTTGTCTTAGTTATGCTTTGTTGATGTTGCTTCTCATTACATGCGCATTGCTAAAGTGAAAAAATATTCGTTTGAGAAATGTTCTACTTGCGAAAACAATAAGGACATGTTTTATTTCTTTACGTTAATGAGTAACTCATTTTGAAAATTAATCCAAAAGTAATCTAATTCTAGTAGAAAAAAAATTGTTTTTAGGGATTAGTTATGTTTATGCACTTACATGTTCGTATGACATGCGTGCCGAGCACATCCCACCCACGTCGTGCGGTTAATGTGTCACACGTGAAAACATAATGCCTCCAGGATAATGTGCGACACGCAGAAAAAATTCAGCGAGTGGCTTAATATAAAATAATATAAACTACAAAAAATGCAAAAGTTTTCCTCATTTAAAATCAGAATTTCAATCCATCACGCAAGATAAACTTGTATTATCGCAGTCGCGTTCGATTCGCATAAAGAATTGTAAATGAATAATACTCGGCGCCGGCGTGGTAATGCACTTAGCGCGATTGCTCTCAGCCGTAATTTTCGCCAACGCCCCAATCGGCGTGCGGGACAATGACTACCGCCATCCGCCGCGCCACTCGTCGTACTTCTTGCGAATGGGGAGGAATAATAATAGATACCTAATGGTAATTTGATTAAATGATTGGAATTTCATTCGAAACTATTTCCCGTCCTTGCCGCCGCTGCAATTCTATTCGAAAACATTGTTATTGAAAATCGCCGTAGTACTTCGATGCAATATCAATGGATCGAGGGTGTATTTTTTTCGCGTAAGCCGCTCTCCCATCCTCCCCGACTCACCGGGGTGGGCTCCTGCAGCCCACCGGATGGCAGCTGAAACGCCGATGCCGAGCGCAAACCCTTTTTGCGTTAGCGCGCGCGCGCATTCCATATTTAAATTGATAATATGCAAATTCCGAATTAATCCGATCAACAATAATGGATTTTCATTTCGCAGCAAAAACAAAACGGAAACACTGCTGCAGCTTCCACAGTGCCAGCGCGGCAAACAACATACCAGAGAGAAAGCGAGCGAGCGAACGTATACATACGATAATAAAATAATAAAAACCGATCCGGGATCCCTTTGACGGGCGCGCGCCACCAGCATACAACAATATGCTACGCATGAGGATAAACAAAGCACAGCGGACACGTGCAAGATGGCCGACATTCGCTGATTTTTCACATCGATGCTGATGATGATCATGACGATGGGGGGCAAGGTACGTATATGCATGCGATGCTGTTGTTTGATTTTTATCACTCTTTGTTATTGCAATCGTCACCAGCGTGCCGCATGCGATGGGACGCGATCCGCGTATAATTCCCAAACTCCCACTTTGCGCGGCTGGAGAGCGTTGGGGGTGGGCGGATTGGTTGCGCGGCGGTGCGCCGGCTGTGGCGCGTGTAAATCGTCGAAACGCGCGCCCGAATCGATTTCCTTTTACAACCCGTTTGCGGCTTGCGCGCACCGCCCGTTTGTGTCATCATTAAACCGACACGGCCTCAACCGATATGCGCAAAGATAGAGCTTGCCACTGCCGCGCCGCATAGAGTGACAAAGCGGGGCGCACGCCTCGTCACCGTAAAACGCTTCGGTTTGTTTTAAAATCCCAAATTGGCACTTTTTTTATTAGCGCAAGCGAGCAACAAACAATTTCCGGTGTCGCTGCACAGCGAAGAAAAGGAAGGGGGAGAGCGAACGTAAAAACATTCAAGAAAGCTTCGGTTATATCCTTACGATATTCCACGCGGCGCGCCAGGAAGACCGACGACGACGCTAAAAGAAAACAAGTATAATTTTATAGATGGGACATTAAGAGGAATAAAATGCTGTCGCCGTGTGCGAGTGCCGGGAAGCAAAAGGTGGAAGGAAAGCGGCCGGGTGGAGAGAGTATAGGTGGTCGTAAAAAAAGGAAAAGTGAAGTGGGAAAGAAGACGAAAAAGTAACATACGCCGCCGCGGCGGCGGCATGCTGAGCGGGAGAGGAAGGTAGAGTGCGGACTACATAAAAATAAAAGATCCTCTTATTTTCCACGGGGAGGGTGGTGTGCGGGTGGCGCAGACCACCAATGGCACATACAGATATAGGCGAGCGGCGGCGGAGGAGTGAGCGTGGTGACGCCGTTGACGACAACGACGACGACGACGACAAATCTAATTGTAAACGGTACACACTAAAAGCTTTCGCTAAGCCCATCTGCGAGAGAGGCGCTCGCGCGCGCGCTAAGACAATATCGCGGTCAAAAGTTCGCGCACAAGGAATGTACACGTCGCCTGCCCTTTGCAACAAAACGGCCCTCAATCTCTAAAGTACAACTCTTCAAAAAGAAAATCCAGTGCTACAAAAAAAAGATTAGATACACCTAAAAAATAGAAGAAAGTCGAAATTAAGTACAAATATAATCTTCTAAGGAAATTAAGTAAATGGCCGGATTTAAAATTCATCCTTCGGAAAATTTAGCACTTGTACGACCTCTAGCGTAATAACGAAAAACTGAAGGATATTATCCTGTAGGAAGGAGTTAAAATCATGTAGCGTGCGCCCTCTACCAGCGGAAACCCATCATCCCTTACGGAGGATGCTCGAAGTCTACTAATGGTAGAATTTCCACCTCGTATCCTATATTGATTTTCCCGGGATGTTAATGCAGCGCCACCTCTCCAATGAAACAGTTTTCACCCCACGAAAACAACCCTTCATGAAACTACGGCACCAACAGATAGGTGGCGCAGCGCAAGCTATCCTTCGACCCACCCCTACTATACAGGACCTCCGCACACAACTTGAGAAAATAAACGAAGCTCAATAGATAAAGAACAAACAACGTAGCACGACCAAAACAGTTTCCATTGCTACCCCGAAGGCAGAAAAACTCAAAACTGCACTTCGTTGTATGTACTACAATGCAATCGAATCGAGTGTCTAGCGTCTCCTGGGTCGATCCACCCACAACGCGCCAATCACCTGTCTCATTTCTCCCGTTCCCATCTCTTTCCTATTCCTTGTACGTGCCGTAAAGCGCCTGCAGACCAAATCCTCGAAACTCACTTCTCTCCCGCACTCTAAAACGATGCGGTCTACAGAGGTGCAGGAATGACAGCCAGACACATTAGGTTATAACCCCTTTGTGCTACCGGCGATACAACGCGAGGCCAAACACCCCAAATTTTCAATTGCGCCCGCACCGCACCGTCGCCGTCGCCGTCGTGTCGAATGCTACCGGGTTGCACTTTGCAATTTAGGTGCAGGACATTTTCCAGACGAACCCCAATGTAATTATCTTTGCGTGGAGTGAGGGAATTGGCAGAGGGCGAGAGTGGAAATAAGTGGCCGGCGGGCACTAAATAATCCAACTTGATAACTAATTTCCAGTCATCTAATCATCTTCCGAGAAAATTGAGCGCCCAAAGAGGAAGGGATGGGTTGATTGGAAACTTAAATGCATTCAACAGCACAAGAAAATTCCCTCTTGAATTTCAAACATAATGAAGGAGAGAAAAGAACATAATATTCTTCGTGCGCCATACAGAAACGCTGAAATTTGCTACTTCATCATAAAATATATATTTTCCTGTTTAGAAATAGAATTCCATCGGAGATGTGCTAGCAAAAGGAAATTGCATCGTAAGCAATTTCGATTCGGAGAGGCAAAAGGATAATCAAGAATAAATAAACGAAAAGCCGTGGTGATACAGCCAAGAAAAGCCAACGTAGGTCAAAAAAAAATCACGCGAACGCTGAACTAATTATGTTGACGTTTGTGGGCAATATTATATTTCGTCGATGTCGACGCAACAATCAAATTTGAAAATCAATTGCTGATCTCATGTATATTGCAAAGCTACGAAAGCAACACAAAAAGATCCTCTAATTCCTTTCAAGCAACCCTCCGTCCGAAACAATTCCTGTCAGAGTTGCAGATTTGTTCGAGTGGGACCACAAACGATGTGCATTAAGACCCACATTAGTTACCCTTTTGATATCCACTATGTTCGAGAGAGCACCAGGACGGGCGGAATCTCGTGCGCCGCCGGACCATACAAAACGGGGTTGTTAGTCGTTAATACTTTTGTGATTGGAGAACAAAATCCCAACGAGGGTCGTCGCCGCCGTCTCGTTCATCAGATACCGGCGCAAATCGAATGGGATAATCGAGTGTTGCGAATGGAAATGGGAGAGAAACGTCGAAAGGGTAGTTTTTGCTTAAATACCGCGCCTTCATGCCGCACGCAAAACCGAAGCGCAATTAGGGTTATTTATTTACCATGAAGAAGGGTATTATTTACGGCGGCAAATTAAAGAAATGTCTATATAATTAGAAACATAAAATAAATCGTATTGGACATTTAGTCAATGCAAATAAATTGCGAAATATAAAACAAAGTTTAGCAAACTTGAAAATCTCGCGGCAAACGTTTAAAATTGCATGCGCCCGATTTTCAGAATTTTCCGACTTGGACAAGTCTATTTAGCATACGGCTCCCGACTCTATAATCACCTGTATAATCATTTAAACACTTTAAGTGTGTAAGCGCCGAGTGAACGCAAATGGTTTATGTAAATTGCTCAATTATTTGTTCAGTAACCCATTTTCTGCGAAGCCGAATAAACGCGAAAACATTACCTCTAATAATACAATAATTAATAACTATGCAAAATACCTTAATTCCACGTTAATCTCCAAAAATTATTTTAACAAATCAGAAATTGCGTTTTCTGACACAGCCACGGTTTGCATCATCATTTTTTTGCAATTCGTCCACTTTTCTCATTTGCTGCTGCCGCAAACAAACGACAATCTGTTCGCGTTTTAATTAATTCCCTCGTTCGCGTCCCATCAGCATATTTCCACGTTGCGGCAATCTCCTCCGGCTCGCGCCGCGCGTTGGAATGATTCCCGAACGCATGTGATGACAAACAGACGCCGCCATCCGGCGGCGGCGCTCAGCTGCTAGGCTGGACGTTTAATAATAAATCACAAGCGTGCACTCCGCACAACTTGCCGCGATGCCTGCGTGTGTTCGTGTGCATATAATGCGTTTACTGTTTTATAAATATGCCAGCAGCGAAATGCGAGACCGGAACAAAAAGAATGAAAAACCGTTCGTCCTCGAAGAAGAGTTTCAGTCGCGATATTAAATACGCGAAATGCGCGTATCATGAAACGAATCAAATTATTAATACAAGAAGATTGTATGAATTCGGAAAATGCACGCCACCCGAATTCAGCCAACAAAAAAAAAACAGGGTGGAATAAAATGATAAATTCGAATGTCAAAGAAAATGTAATATAAGAGCAAAAAAGCGGATGGAATTTATTAAATTTGCAAAACGAACGAATTAGAATTCTTCCTTGAAATCCATGAAGGATAAAATTGTCAAAAATACAAGGCGAAAAATTCTTCATTACAATGGTAATTTTCAACCAGAATGGATGTGTTATGAAATAATTTAACACTTACCACAAAATGAATGTATACAAATTGGTCCGTTCTTCAACCGGAATCAAAAGGATCCTGGAGAACACCTGAAACCAAGTAAAATGTGGATTAAAATCACTGCAAAGATTAGCAAATATCCGCAGTACATTATGAATTTCATGCCGCAAGCTCCCCGTTCACAAGTCGAGTACAAGAACGTACCCTACATTATAACAACATCAAAATTTGACGAGGTAAGATGTAAAGTTGTAATAATCCCCTCGACTCACTAATGAATCATTAAGTGCGGACGTGGACATGAAACAGAGCAGTGGCAGCTAATGTACGGTCGGACTCTTTATGATCGTGTCGAAGAACATCGTCATTTTCAGGATGAATTTGCCGCCTTCCACCCCGCAGCAAAATTAACACTGCCTCATCTTAAAAAGTAACACCGATACCCAAACATTTATATTCCGTATAGCAGGTATTACCATTGCAATAAAATAATAGCATTGGGAATCGAATAAAATGAAAATAAAATAAAGAGTTCGACAATTGGTGACACGTGCGCGCCATTATTCGTCGAAAATTATCCCGACAAGTGAAAAACGTACTTGGCGGAAATCGCATTTCCCGCCCTCAAACCAGTTTTTTTTTCGTCCTGAATGTACGTGCGCGGAGAGAGAAAGAGTGCACTATGAACTTAGTTGGAAAATGCGAACTTTTCGAGGGAGAGAAAGAAGCGTGCAGGAAGAAACATGCGTGAAAATAAAAATAGGCTAAAATAAATTTGCCACCCCCCACTGAACACACTCTCCGACCTCGATCTTTAGCACCCAGCAGTGGCGGCGAAGAGAAAGTATGGTCGGTATGTGACCGCCGAGTATATTTGAAAAGTTTTTCGATTTCCATAAATAAAATAAGAGAGAAAGGAGCAACGCGAAAACGCAGTGCGACAATCTTCCTTCCTCTGATCGTTGTGAAGATTTCATCTTTGCTATTTGATCAATTTATTATGATTAAAGTTAACATTCAAACATTACGCAATAAGACACTTATAGAACACGAAAGCCAGGTAAAAACCAATTAGTATGATTTGATAATTCGATACTAGTCAGAGTTGAAACTATGAAATTGCTACTGCAAATGGCAAATCATATAGAATTGTGGCTTAATGTAAGCGTGAAATTTGCATGCACCGGATTTCCATGCGGTCATTGCCAGCGCTACCATGCATCCAATTATTGCAATCGTAAGTCCAATTTCAATTCCAATTATTCACATAAGTACAAAATGTGAAACACCAAAATCGGAAATTTCATGATCAAGGCAACCAAAATACCTTCAACATACAATTCTTAAGTATTAATATAATATAAGATATATCCCTTGTTTGTCCAGACATTAAAATATGGTGCATGCAGACGCAAGGCAAACAATCTCCAAATTCATAGTGGTACGTACAACTTTCTTCGTGTACTTTATATATATAGTTTAGAGTGGTTATACTTATATAGATAAGAATAGACTTATATAAACACGAAGCAACTTCGCTTCGGTCTGTGCGTCTAGCAGAGAGCATTGTTACACGAACAATACAAGAGTCCTTCGCTTTATCCCGCTTACCACCGCGCACATACATACATCCCCCATGAACACCATGGACATGGATGAGTATATGGTTACGATGGTGACCGAGGTCGGTCCCCACCCGTTGATGGCGTTGGAGGACAGTGCGGGCGGATGGAAGAGGGATGGGTTGGTTGTAAACATTTTGTTTCGTGCCCTTTTTACGAGGCGCACCTAGCTGATGACTACGTCTCGCCGTCGCGACCGAAACTATCCTCGACGATCCTTATAAAAAGGATATAAAATTAGTGCCACGGCGTACGCGGAGCGAAACGTTTTATATGCCGAAAAAAAAGTAATTGATGACTATATGCGTATACCAGCATTACGGTGTCGAAATCGTGTTGCTACTTCTGATTGATATGTTTCCAAGGTTCGTAACACGAAAGTGCTTAGATTTAATTTAAAAGTGATAAAAAAACTAAAAGAAATACATATTATTAAAAGCAAATGCGAGTAGACATTGACAACCATAAAAAAGTTTAAACAAGAAAATGTATTTATTTATACGATGGGAAGCAAAAAACGCGATTATTTAAATGTATGCGCAATGGGTACACCACACCGACAGGAAAAGATATATCGAAATCGCAAGCTTTTTCCGAACCGCGCTTCCCTGTTTTCAGCATGTCGCTGTCGGGCAGCTGTCTGTGCCCGTCCGCACGCTTGACATCGACAACGCGCGATTGTTAAATTTTGATGGAATTGTATTTTTATATCCTGCACCTCTTTTTTTAGAAAGTAGGTATGATATTATACCCATCGCGTTTAAATCAATTAAAATTTGAGCATAATCCGCTTTAATGAATTAAAGAAAAGCAAGAAAAATGATCCACCAGCGATAATTAACTAATCCTCAATTATTCTCCGTCTTTACCTTACCGCCTCGCCGGTCGACTTGATCATTAGTCTCCTTCGATTCTCACCCCTTTTTTCCTGTCCTCGAAGGCAATAATACATCTCCTTTCTTATCGCCGCTTTTTTACCTCTCCACGGCATTATTAATGAGATACAGCAAAAAAGAACGGAAAAAAGCCCGAGTCGACTCTTAACATCATCAGACATTTATCGAAAGGCGCTAATCCGCTTTGCCGCAGCAGCAACGGGGGAGGGCAGCGCGTCGAGGGAATCAATAAAAATTCTGGACATATCCGGAAGACGGATGAGGATGAAAAATACCCCGGATTTCGGGCAGCGGTTTAAATTTTCCATTCGACGGCGAGCAACGCATGTGACGAGTGACAGACAAGCCGTAGCGTAAAATGGAATGGCAAGGGTGTTTAACCCGCACGCTTGCGGCACCACCCCCTCGACTGGTGGTGTCGTCGCGCGTTTCTATCAAACTCTCCAGCCAGCCCCAATGCGCTGGTGGAGGAGGACAAACAAATCGATCGAAATTCAATGTGTCGAATATAAATGTGTGTATGTGGGCGAAAACAAATCGAGCGCGACACGGCGTCGACAACAGCGTTTTAAAAAGCAATCTGCTTGGATAATCACTTTACGTAGAGTACGCACACAACGATGGAGGACGAATTTCAATTTCAATTAGCGCTCGCTCATCGCCAACAAGTAATGACGTCGACCGCAAAGAAATCGGCATGAATATGACGCATAAATCGCATATCCGCGGCGTACGCCAAGATCACGGAATAGAAATGGCGCAAAGCCACCCGCTAGCGGCGCGGCGGACGAAATAAATCGCAGCGCCCCGCAATGAAATTGCTTCCCTCGTCCGTAACTAACGCGCTCAAATCGAATTCTCTTCGCTTACTTCTTTCCCACTTCTGAAAGCAGGAGCGCAAAGAACCACAGCGCCAAAGGAGAAGAAGAAGAAGGAGATGAAGAAAGCGGAGTTAAAACGATCGGAACGAAACGATGCGGATGAATTACAAGCGCTAATGTGCGCGAATTACGATGCGGCAACCGCCGCTGGAAGAATCTAGGAATCTGACGGAGAAGTGGGTGGGTGGGTAAAACCGAAATCTAATCCTTTCGTCCCTTGCCGTCTCCGCCACCAATCGGTTCCGCATATCGCACACAGAAACCACCCCCACATACACACGCACAGAAACGCAAAAGTGCAAACGGAAAAACACATCCGGGAGCTGGCGGCTCGGCAAGTGGTCATGGTGGTCGGCAGCGGTGGCGGCAACGACCTGTCAATAAATCGACTGATACACGTACGTACGCCCTGCCTCCGCGTACCCCGAGAGAAGTAGTATGGCGCCACGCCGACTACTACCCCATAGTACTACAAGCGACGACGACGACGACAGCCGGCAATCGATACTTTTTCCATTGTCCTTTTCAATTAGACGCCAGCTACCCTTCTTGGCGCAAAGAGGACGACAAGGACGACAAGCACTTGACATGTAGGATTTTACCGAGACATGTCGAAGACACATCGATTAGAAAAAAAAACTGGAAAATCCAAAAAGAAACGCGGATAAATCGCAGTCGCGGAAGAGTTGCGCCCGCCGCCAACATTGACAGTTGCCGGCGGCAAAGTCGGGACTATGTGGAATTTTTCAATATAGCTAAGCGCTTCACACGCATAAAAAGCGCGCTAAAAACTACTTGGTAACAAGAAATGTTCTCTTATTTTCCTCCTCGCCTGTGTGTGGCGAACGAGTTAAATTAAGACGATGCAAAAACTCATCGCTTTTGCGCACCGCGCGCACAAATTGAATTTCAGATTTATGTCCCTTTTTTCGCAATTGCCCGAAAAAAATCCCCGCCGACCATGTCCGGCAACGGCAGCCGACGACAAAAAAAAACACGTCCCAGATCTGCTAAATTGAAACGTCTAGCGCTCGGATACGTTGATATCGGATGCAGACATCTACGATCAATCATTCGATAAACAGTCAGCGTAACGCTAAGAAAATATGGCGCGATAGGAACACTGTACCGGTGTGATTAAAGTTTAATGTCCCTCATCCCCTTCGCATTCCCCTTGTGACGACGCTGGAGATGAGGTGGTTGAGTGAAAGGTGTCTACGGCACGTTGACACACCCCCACACAAACACATACCATACACCCATCCCGGAAGCGAATGGCATACTAGATAAGTCTCGAGCGCTTTCCTCCACCTGCAACTATCATCTCAACCCGATCTTACCGCGTCTATCAGCATTTTCCGTGGTTAGCAGAAAATGGAAACTGCGCTGGCGCCTACCTATTCATCTGGGAGATAACTAGAAGGCGAGGTGGCTATAAGTACACCGGGTTGAATGCGAGATGAAAGGCAGTAATAGTCTGGGCCTCGTTGGGAGATCGTATCTGTTATTTGAACGACACCTCGACAGGAAGAGGACAAGAGCGACGACTATAGCGACAACTAAAAGGTGTTTTAGATTGCAACCCTCCCTCCTTCCTGGCCTAGAAATAACACGGTCGAACCGGAAATGTTTTAATCTGAATTTTTATGAAGAAAACTTCGCTACCGTGGAACTTTTACAATAATAAAGTTCCCTACGGCTGGAGGAAACTCTTTGATTTAGTTTGCAATCGGTGACATCACGACCTCTCACGTGCGCCATGTTTCAGGCTTGCACCGTAAAAGCCACCACGCGAGTTCCAACTTTTATGATATAATTTTTATTGCAGCTGTTTTATTGCATAGGTGGACGTCCATTATGATAATGTGAAACGTTATCCATTTAATTACCGCATGCTGCACAGGGTCATTGTCGATATCGTGGTTACTTAACCGTGAGTGATTGATATCTGTTCAGATTTGCACAAGCCAACACCCCAAGGATCTTCCATCGTTTTCTCCGCCAGGATCTGATGTTTTCTTATAATAAATAATATATTATCGCTCAATACAATATACATGATACGGAAGGAAGCACGTTAGATGAAAGCATCATTATTTAACTGCTATAAATACACTCCCCTAATTAATAACATTCTTGATAAGAAAAAGGTACAAATAATTAAGAATGAAACTAGCATATATTCCAGTCAATTCCAAAAGGGTTTTCGCAATGTAAGGAAACCTTCAATTAATAACAATCTGAATTAGTTACCTATCTCTGACTTTAATATAAGGCAGCAGAGTTCGAGTAAGTTTCCATTCATTGATCTTACCACACCTCCATCCACCCTCCCTAAATACGAATGCTAATTCCACGTTCGAGGCATACCATGCCAAGGGTGGATTACTAGAATTACCATTATTATTGCTGTCGCTAATTGAGAGTTGCCTACAATGACTACCAACAGTTACTTCAGCTAACTGGACGACTTAATCAAACTTCCGGTGAGGCAAAATTCCTTCAGAGATAAAAACGTATCGTAGGTCAAGTCAAACAAATGATTTATCACGACAGTTCTTCGAGATAATAAACGAGTGCGCAAGACAAAAGTTACAGTTAAACTACTAGTATTTTAATGAACCGTAAAAGAAGTAAGTCCAGACTAAATTTTAATGAACAGCAATAACACAACAAACAAGAAGAGAAACATTTTCGTAGAACCACAATGTTAGCTTGCGTATTTTTACTACACTTTATGTTTTGGTCACTTTTACGATTTGTCATTTCAGCAGATAAGTGCTCGGTAGATATAATCTTGGAATGCGCGTAATCACATAATACTTGCGAGCGGTAATCGAGTAAAATGTGCACGAAGAAGACGTGAGTCAGTCGTAAAACAAATCATCAAATAAAACTGCACCGAATTACGTCATCTTCCTAATTACATAAAGGATAATATTCATGCAAAAAAAAAAGTTTGGCGTAAATTTGCATCCGCCGCGTATTAATAGAAAACGCCCATGTTGTTAGCAATAAAGCTAAAAGTAATTAATTAATTAATTAACAAGACCTGAGGGTGCTCCACGCCTCTACCTTGTCATTTTCGTTTTTTCCGCATGGCTTCGCCATTACAAAAACGACTAATTACAAATTCGATTTGAATTTTACGCAGTTACACCATGGCGCTTGAAATTATATTGCTAAATAAGGCAAGCAGACAGTACTGGGATGAATTTCGGAGACAAAACGGCTTTGATGTCGATTGCATTTTTCATTAGCACTACCCTCATCACTCGATCATCAATCGATTGTTCGCTGAAACAAGGAACTGAATAATTCACTGCGAATTGAGCACGACGCAAGCAAATTAAAAGTTATTAGTGTTAAAAATTCTAAATAATAGAGATGGGAGTTGCAATGAAAGAGGCAATTAGGAAATAATTAGGTTCCATCGATGCCACGTTGTGCAAATATTCGCACATCAGGCTGCCTGCGGGTGGCGAGAGCAAAACAAATAGCTAAAATTCAACAATAATGCAACGAAAAACAATGGCTCGCTGAGCGGACGCAAAGTGCATTAAAGTGTAAATTATGGCTCGATGGATGGTCATAATAAAACGATTATTAATTGAAAATGTCGGAGGGTGGTACGCGTACGCGAAAATCGTTGATGTGGGCAATTAAAACCGTTGCGAATATTACAAAATTATCGGAGAACGAGAGTATCATAAATAACCCTTGAACTAAGTAGACCAGTACTGTAAACATCAAATTTTATCAATAAATAGAAAAAACTTGCATGGAAACTGCGCATTAAAATACGTTCTCGCATGCTGAAATTCTAGTCTCCAATTAAAACCGTTGCGAATATTACAAAATTATCGGAGAACGAGAGTATCATAAATAACCCTTGAGCTAAGTAGCCCAGTACTGTAAACATCAAATTTTATCAATAAATAGAAAAATTTGCATGGAAACTACGCATTAAAATACGTTCTCGCATGTTGAAATTCTAGTCTCAGCATAAACTATCTATTCATAGAATTATTAACAAAAACAATTAAACCATCTCGATTAATAATATTTATGCGATGGTCATTGTCCACTGTTCTGCTATCATGTGAATAATTAATAAACAAAGTGCATTGGACAATTTCATTGTGAGGCGAACAATACGTCATAATTTATACAAAACACTCGTAACAATAGATTAGCTGCATGTCAACGTGCAGCGTGCATTTTCGAAAGACAGCGAAATCTTTGTTGGAACGAAAACACTGACTAACGGCCATAAACGCGGGGGCGGCATAATCAAATCCATAACTACAAACAGCGATCGCGTTTACGATTACAAAAACTACTTCTTCCTTCGATTGCGATTACCACCACGCTCGCAGCAGCAGTGTAGGAGTTGGGAAGCAACGACCGCCAACACAACTAACGAGCAAAAGCAGAGAGTAACAGCGGAAGGCAGCTTCCACGGTCGAACATAAATCAACACCCAGGCGCTTCGGCGCTTCGCGTTAACTACACACGCCATCGTCACCGTCGCCGCCGTTGCCGGGAAATCGCACTTTGTACCTCCGTACACGAATATCAAACTGTACGTAGGTATTGTAGACTGAAGAACACCCTAATGAGGAGTCGAAGCCTCGACGACGCCAATAATCATCGCTCCAGCGCAATAAATAACCGCGTGCATTAAATTAATTAACAGTTGCAACGTGACGCTTTCATCTCTTGCGTTGCCCATGCCCACCCACGCAATTTCAATCTCGCTTTCTTACTCCACCTATTCTACTTAAGCCAAGCAAGATATTCTGGTTCCTGTTCTAAGAAATAGACTACAAAATGTCATTTTTATACAGAAATTGAAAAGGGTGGGAAAGATAGTCTGGGAAATTTCGATATTAATCGAATCAACAGAATGAAACCGCGTATTTATTATCGCAAGCCTGTCGAGATTGAATCAATGCCATTGGCCTCATTGGGCCTCATCTCGCGTTCGCAGAATGTTTACACATAATACGCCTGGCGCCCGCAAAGCACAGAGCGATTGTTTTGTTTATAAACAAATCAAATGAGTACATGGTAAAATGAGGAGCCCAGATGATAATGATCATGAATATCGACTACGATCGACGACAAACAAGCGCATCTTATGAATCTCTTTCCCATACTTATCCCATTTTACTATGTACAAACAAACATCTTGGTTGGCAAGATGCTTCAACCAGGCACTACATGACAACTTTAACTTTTGCGCATCAACGGAGACAATATTCATTGGGATACAATTTAGGGAAATTGCGTGTGAGACTGATTAATAATCAGATGTCGCCGATTTGTTGTTGGCTACTTTTGGATGCTGAACATAACCAAGAACCAAAGAACACATACCTTCGCTATCGTCTTCATGCGCCGCGGATTGTCGGAGTTCTCGGTGTCGCGCACATAATATCCGCACCGCACTGGTTTGCGGGAAGGCACTGCGTGTGATGCGTGTGATTAAATCCATGCACTTATTGATAAACAACACGAACACAGGGAAAACGTACGAAAAATCGCGGCGCGCCGCCGAACACTCGCACACAAGCCATCGCCGCGCACGGCTGGGCGGCCATATGTAGTGCGTCTGGCGCTTGGTCGCCGAGCGCAACACACCGGTACGTGGCGCCCTCCCAACGCCGCTGCTTGAAACTTCTCCTTCAGGGGTGTACAAATTATCTGATTTAAATTTAAAACTACCCCAAATTTAATTAAAAACAATTAAACATTATTTAAAAAATTAATTAATTGCATGTATATCATTCATATTTTTCTAGTAATTCGAGTTAGTAAATTATTAGATTTAGCGTTTTTCTTTCTTATGAGTGAGACAGAGACAGAATTATGACCGCTGAGTTGTCAAGCAGGACTCTTACAATGTTCAGCGGGATATAATATGGGTTTCAACCGTTGCTATAGCAACATGACGGATAGGCCGTTGTCAAACGTATCTCTTTTGTGACAGAGGTTCGTCGCACACTCCCACACGAATGCATCCTTGACCAACCAACGCGCGCCCAATCCTCACCCATTTCGGTCTGTGAGCTAGTCCAATTTCCGGCGCCCGCCATGAGCAGCTTCCTCTTCCGCGCCATTTTACGGTGCACCCAAGTACGTTTCCTTCTTGCCTACCCCATATCCTGTGTCTTTTTTACGTTTAAACGACGTTATTCGTTGTTCATTGCAGAGGACAATGAGAGGGATTGCAACCAACATGGTGCGCGCACCACCGATGATGCCGCCAGCATGCCTCATCCGGGCACCGGCACCTTGGTGGTCAACGGAAGTGGACCCGTTCTATAAGACCCTTTTGCCACTTATCGCCCCCAGCAATGGCACGACACAGATGCCCATCGTGTGTCAGTACCGTTGCTTGCGTTGCCCACCGGACTATAGGAACTATAAGCCTCGCAAGTACAAGATCTGCAGGAAGCCGCAGAAATGGACGAGCACAAGACCACCATGCACCCGACGCTACAAGTGTCCGCGCTACCGGCCGCCGCAGGACGACCCATGTGATCCATGGCGCGGTACGCGTCGCGGTGCGCAGCAGCTTCGTGATAGGGCGGAAGAGCGCCTTCGCGTAAAGTTGGCATGGAAAAAGCCCAAATGGTGTAGTAAGAACACGTGCATTAAACCTTGCAACCGTTTCCCGTACGTTCTATGAACTGTTACCATGAATATGTTAGGTAAGTCAAATGTATGGTGTTTTTGTAGGAGAAAGAAGAAGAAGCTTCGTTGCTTGACAGTACGAAAGTACGATCGCTACAGGGTGCGTGGGTCATTGATAGACATGTAGCTCACCGTATTATGGACCGAATTGGGATTGGGATTGGGACCCCACAACACAAGTGTTTCAGAAAATATTAATTTAATTTTACGCGCTTTCTATTTGGTCAAGGATGTATGCAATAAATTTGCTGTTTATTTAATTGTATGCATTTTTACGGGATCCTGAAAAATACTCGTATAGTAGATGTGTAGTATTTTGTTATCAGTGTTATCCCGTTTGCTTTAGATATCGATATGAGAACGCCGGAGCGCTGTTATAAATGCTTTCATCCGTAAATAATGCGGCAAAAAAAAAAACCTATTGAAAAATGGTGGTGAACTACCAGCGCGCGAAATGTTGTGAAAACGATGCATGCCATGCACGCGCAGCAAACTAAAACGCAAAGCGCACATGCTGTTTGCAAGAGCGCGGCTTTGCTGCATGTTTGATGAATAAGAATTTAATTAAACGTCTAATTAAAAATGTAGTAGTTGTCGGTCTATGCCTGATAAACGCGCCTCCCGAGAAGATCAAAGTGAATTTCATATCCTGTCATTTTTCTTTCCTTTTTTTAGCAGTTGTTGCAAACTGCGTGCCGATAATTTGTTGAGTTGCAATATTTATCAATATTTTAAGTTATCTAGTGACCTAAATTTCACCAACCAACCACCCCTTATTTGCAGCGGCTCATCCATAGTTTATTTTCGGGATGGGCAAAAATAAAATTATTTTACATTTTTTATAGCGTCGACTTTTTTCTTTCGACATCCAAAAAAAGGGAGAGAAAAAATTGCCAAAGAAAATCGCCTGATGCGAAATTTATTCGATCCTCGGAATGAAAGCGCCATCATCATCGTTTCGATACATTTTGCGCGACGAGCGAAAGTTCCAATGCTGATGGATAGCGCGTCGAAATCGAGCAATTCGCACACGCGCCGGGCGCCGGGCGAGATCGATGCGGAAATATCGGTGAATAAAATAAATACGGCTAACAAGCGGACCGTCAGCAAAAGGAGTAATATAAATAAGGTGGGTGTATGGTTGCAACATCGCACACGACACACGAAGCTCGGCGATTTGAATACGTGAAGAAAGTAAAGAAAAATACAAATTGTGGAAATCTATCAATTCGCAACTGTCGGAAACTGATGAATGACATTAATGCACGCGCACGAAATCAAGTTAAAGACAACTTGATTTTCAATTCGCACATAAAACTTTTGAATGCTAACGGAAACTTTTCACCAATCTATTCCTTTTCCTTTTTTTCTTCATTTGGATTGTGTATTAGAGAGTCAGCAACATTGTCTCCATTCCATTCGCTTCGTTTAAATATTTAAAGAAACTATTTGCAGGACTTCTTTTTGTCCTGCTCCTTTTTTTGCTTTATTTTATTCCAGTAAGGTCGTTGCTGAGCAAATTTCTTTTTGTTACCACTCTTTCCCTAAATTCCACTCTCTCACTGTTCCGGAAATGTTTCCTTCGATTTTTTTAAACCTTCACTAGCATTTGGATTTGACGTTTTGCTTTGGAAATGTTCACTGCATAAAATACAATTGTAATTCGAAATTGATCAATAAAGCAATACAACAACAACACCAATAATAGCACAAACAACAACCGAATCAGAAATGCTCCAAAACAGGAGGGAAAAAATTGCAAAGAATCACAACGAAGGCAATGAAGGGAATATAATACTTGGGGAAAACATAAAGCCGCTGGAAAAATGGTGCAATCTCGACGGCGGGCAATCTACGATTGTCCATAATGCAAGAAACACGCCGCCATCGAATTCGACAAGTTATCACTCGGGAGAAACGCGCGCGCCAACTTCGTGTCGACGTTCGACGAGCCCGAGTTTATAAAAGGTCAACATATTTCCACTTCATCCCTTTTATTATACCTCATCCTTTCGGCGTGGGTATCCTTTTTCTTCGATAACCTCTTACGCCACCTCTTTTGCTTCTTCTTCGATAACTACGTAACTATATATGATTATTGTACACTCATTCGTCCTTACGGTTTTCTTCTTCGGCTTTGGAATTTTCTTTCTTTTGATTTTGAAATCGATTTTAGGCTGCGCTCGTATCGTTATCCTTAAAGCTCGACTTAAAAGCACCGGGAAGAAGCCGCCGCCGCATACAAAATGCGTAACCGCCCCCCAAAGCGAAAAGACATCATCCCCGAAAACGAAAGTTGCAGACGCCCGTTATCCTGCTCAAATCCACAATGCGTCTCGCAAAGAAACTGTAATTAAACCATAAAAATACCGTAATCAATATGTCAATATTAATATATCGCCCAGGATAAAATAATTTACATCTTAAGCGCGTTTAGAAAATCAACACAAGCGCCACGCGAAAAGTGGCAAAATCAATTTTCGGAAAATATTTATTCAACACGATTGAAATTGAAGATCGATATCGTTTGTGCGTTTTCCACGCGACAAAAACGAAACTTTTTTCATTACGCAATTCAAACACGTATTCAGCGTGCAACTCATTTGCATTCGTGTTTGCGCAGCAAAGGAGAAGAAAAAAACGGCGTCAGTAAAAAAAACTTGCACGCGGCCACCACGTCCAATGGTCAATAATAAATTATGCAGAATTTTTAATTAAATCATTTCACCTGGCTTTCTTGCGTTCCCTGCGCTAGTCTTTCACCTGATGAGGAGAATTTATAGAATACTCGAGTTTGCCTCGATTACACCCATTACGAGAGACACGGCCCGACCGCGGAATCGATTATGTTAATGTCGCGCGCGCGAGGAAAGCGGCGCGGCGGCAGGAAGCGGAAGAGAGGCGAAAGAAAAGTCGATGCGCACGCACGCACGCTCGGCAGGACTCGTCGTCCAGGACGCGTTCATGATGCACAGTATGAAAATGTAAATGTGTACTCGTATACATAGTACTCAAGTACGAGAAAGAAGAAAGAAATGCCGTACCGTTGGAAGAAAACGAAATGAAGATATCAAACATAAAATGCAATTGAGATGTTAAGAAAAATGTTAATGCAAACAAGAAATGCACGGGCGTGCGGGAAGGCGAATGGAGAGCGAGAGGAGCTTTGTGTTGTTTGAAAAACGCCGAGTTGAAAAGCAAATTTCTCAATGTCATAAATGATAATTTTTGCCTCTTGTTAAATCGCGATGCGATGCCGGAGCCGCCGCGCTTCTGCATTGATGAATTTAGTCGAAAGTCGAAAATTTGCATCCATATTGATATGCGCGCATACGGGGTATAGCCCGCTAACAATATATCTCCGCGTTTTATAAGGATATAACGTGCATACGTAGGTAGTATGTACAAACCAACCCCTCTTTTTCTCTATCTATTTCGTAAAACGTTTAAGCCGAAATCTTCTTTATACCTAAGCATTTTTATATTTACATACGTGTGCTGCGCTGGAGATGATCGCAAATCTCAAGGCGGGGAGCGCGCTTGCTGCAGGTGTACGAGTATGAACCCTTCGCGTTCGTATTTTTCATATTCTTATAAGTATAGATATAGACGCTCTAAGTGAGTATATCTTACAGCTTTATCCTTATATCGTTTAACTCCGTATACGCGAGAGAATTACGATCCGCCGCGAATGTTATTTTGGCGGCGGAAAAATAGATCACTTCTGGTTTGCAGAATGATATAATCGAATCAAAATACGAATGCGTTGCTTGAGCGGAGGGAAGGAATATAATTAGGTTTAGTCTGGATTCGCCGAAGGAGAGCGAATGAATTAAAGGCGGTTGAGACGTTGGCGACAATGTCGTTTTGCACACTTAACCTACTTGCATAACCGGTTGGATGGGTAGGTAAATAGGTAAATAGCGTCGTTAAAATTAACCCAAATACCCAAATAGGTACCGAATGTGCATCATACCGTGGTTGCGTCGCCGCCGGAACAATTGCAATGATTTTTAATTGCGATTGAAATACCGCCCCGCGGCATAATGGCAAAATTACTCACGTTAAGTGATTGAATTTCTTCATGCATGCTTGATACTTAGAAGTTGAGAGACTTACCTGAAACAAACAATGAAGAGAGCAATATTAATCAAAAATGTTTCCGAAACAAACACACGAGAGTGCATATAGTTCTAGAACAACACAAGGTGCAGTTGTTCACACATTTGTTGATGCAAATAAAATTAAATTTGCATTTTCAAATTTAGAGTTTCATAGCAAGGTTCTCCTTTACACCAAATACAATTTTGTATTACCACACTCGTAACTCAAGTGAAATACTGTTGGTTTGCTTTTTATTTGAAACTTAGTTAATATTCGCCTAAAATTTTAGAAGGCGTGCTATAAGTAAGTGTTCCCTATTATAATAATGCACAAACAGCAATTAGTGCTGTCGCTGTTTACCTGAGGGCATCAAATTCATAGCTGAAACACGGATAAAGCATTGAAATTATAATTGCAATTGTGAATCGAATTAAGTAATGCGATGCGCTCCACTAATAATAATTCAAACGGAAAGCACATTCGCTCCAGCGGATAATGTTATTCGTGTCATGGATGGATAGACGCGTCTGCGGAAAGGCACGTCTCGAATTATCTGCGATGTGTATGAGCGTGGATGCAATCTGCAAGACGTGCACTCATTCGCGACCGATTGCATCCGGGGGCGCAATTTGCGCGCTTGCTCAATTATTAAATACGTGCGTTTTGAACGATTGAATGATCAAGTAATCGTGCAAGATAATCATCTTTAGATGTAAGTTAAGCAAATGCGCAAAGTTTGCAATGTTAGTAAAAGTAGTTAAGTAGTGAGAGAAAACATGATATGTTTACGTATCGCATCAATCCTTTCCGATGGATGATGAACGATTGCAAATTGGAAATGTAAGTGAATATCCATTGCTGCAGTATAAATGATGAGTCAGTGCGGGCGGGCGCCAAGAAGTCTGAAAGTCGCAGCCATATACACAGCGGCAAGGATATGCTCACGTCCTGTTTGCAGTGGTCTCCACAGCCACCCCCCGTTGTGCCACTAATGCGTTCACTTTGTCATCTTCTCGATCTGGCAACGGCGCCAACAGTTGAAATCTTTGCTCCGTGACACTTCATGGACAAAATTCTACACTAAATCCTAAGATTTATTAATTCCTACTCAATAAAGTGAATAAATGAATGATATTTTTGAATGATATTTAATTAATAATGATTGCTATGTTAAATCTAGTACATAATTTACTTCTTTACATAAATTGTTGAGTACTTGTTGTTAAGTTTGTATTTTTAATGTTTTTTTTTATAATTTTACGTGCATCTTGCAAACGGGGAGGAACATATCACTAGCCATTAGACTAACGACCGCATCAGCGCCACCCACATCACATCAGACAAATGCTATATAAATACCTGGCTACCACTCTAGACCGTATCGCGTCGCATCGCATCGCATCAAGCAAGTAAGTACACTTTACTTTTTTGCGCGACTAATGGTGAAGGTGTGTTCGGTTTGCTGATGCACGCATTTGATGCATCAGCTAGTGCGCAAAAACCGGAACGTCAGACAATATTATGAGCTTGCCCGCTTCTACCACTCTACTCGGGAAATACATAGCTAGACTATTCTTGAATTGATAACACTTTATATATTTATGCCAAAATCGTAATTATTTGATTGCAACCACACTTAAAATCGACTTGAACTGATGAATTCTAGTGGTAGTAATAATTTGGACAATTTGGAAGTTATTCGCATAGTATTCCATTAATCTCTCATCCATTGCACTAGGGGATGGTAGACATTAGTGATTATGATCCGCAACATGTAATATTATCATTATATCATTAGGAGCATGGCGTGCATCGCGATTCCTTCGCCATAAATAGTCTTTCCTTTCAGAAACCTATTCGTGATTACAGCAATTCCATCAAGAATCTAGAGAAAAATGTAAAACGGATAATTTTTACAACTTCACAATGTTTAGAAGATAAGTATTATAAATTAAAATCGAAAACCGTTGTTTATGTAAGTGCGTTTTTAATTTTATAGCCTTTTTTTGAACATAATCCTATTTTTCATCATTTTCCTAACGCCACGCTTGTAGGCATTACTTAATTTAAATTTTGGGCGATAAACACTTAATCTCGACAACGAGTCGGCCAGCTATTCATCTCCTCTTTGATACTTCCGTCCTTCCGCTTTAATTTTATGACGTTATAAATTTGCAGGCCGAAATGTATACTTGCTCGTATTTTTATGCGATATTAATACTTTGCAGATTTCCTGCGCCAAAATACCCCTGCATTTGTTTAGTTATTTAGCGGAAAATATTGCGCTGCACTAAATTACACCCTGACCGGAAGCCAGCGCAGAGCAATAGCAAGAGCTGAGCATTTCTAACATTTATGTACATTTATATTCATAGCAACCTTTGCCTTCGGTTTTGCCCCGTCCTGCAGCTACTGGTGGGAAGAAACAACGTCAACGGAAAGAACACCAACAAACCGATGAAGGAAACGGGGTAGTGGGGAAGTGGGGAAATGGGGAAGGATCCAACCAGCCATCCATCTATTCATCCATCCATCTATCCATCCATTTTCGGTAAGAAATAACATACCGCCCCGTCCGCCCCCCGCGCTAACTCACACATTTACCACCACTTGTGTGTCGTCATCGGCAGGCGCGTAACCGCACTATTGCCGCTCGCGCGCGTACATGTTTCCAGTGGTGTGTGAGTATAGAATGCGGATGAGTATAAACGACCGCCGCGACGAGATGAAGCACTTGCTGGAAGCTGACCGCAGAATCTGGAATTTGGTGCGGGCTCTCTAACTCGACCGAACCCGATGTGCCTCGGCTCGGCTGGGGTTTACACCCCGCCGCCGCGTTTCCATCCAAGATGAGCGCGATGTGATGCGGCTTTAAACTGCGTAAACCGCATTGGAATCTACGAAATCCAGCCGACATTATACGCAACAAACCGGGTAGTAGTTCGTTCGCGCCGGCCATCTTGCTTCCGGTCCGGAATTTCCCAGTGAAAATGAAGCTAAACCGTTCATCAATGCAAAAATTATTAATTTAGATCTTGATGAAATCAATTAATTAAATTACCATTAAAGAGCCTTTTTTCCTGTGATAATTTGAAATGGATAACTCTTATCTTAATTGCGCGAATTAATTGAAAGAGTCAAACGACGCGTTGGAGGTGTAGCAGTTAAATCCTTAGATTTATTTCTATCAATTTCGAACGGCGCCAAGCAATTACATTTCCCGCCCGGTACCATTTCATTTGCCATCACCACCGCATCGAGGTGGGTAGCTCGCTCCTAATTTCAAACATTAAACAAAAACACCTTTACCGACGACGACAGGCGACACGGCGACAAACGACATCGTGGGCGGCAAGTAAATCCTCGATCTCAAACGGCGAGAGAACGAATGTTAACAGTTTGATTCATGGCGAGCGAATTAAAATAACACGCGCGCGAGCAATGTTTAAAGAGTGTTTCACCGCCGACAGCCAGCCAGCAGCATTATCGTAATAATGTTAAAATCTAAACTTTTCATAATGCGCGTGTTGTTTTAATTCGCGCAAATCTAGATTAGCAGCAACTACAAATGCTCATCATTTCGTTTTACATTGCGACCAACGCATTCACATTAGCGACCGACTTCGGCATCGCCAACGGTCCGTAATCCTTTATTAAGTAGATTTGCAGCCGCACACCGTGGACATAAAATGATTTCGCTGCTGCAGATTAAGAGTAGATTCGAAATTGAGGAAATAAACCGCTGTATAATTTTTGCCACACAACCACAATAGTGCTGTAATTAAGGCAAAATCATTAATTTCATCAAAATATGTAATTTTCAGCATGACAATAAAACAGTAATTATTTAATCGAATCCCCGCACATGTTGCGGATATGTGTATGTACATTTTGGTATGTAAAAATTACGCCAGATGTACAAAAAAACGCATGGAATTCCCGGCGTATAAAATGCCAGAAAAAAAGGGAAATATTCAACGCACCGAAAAAATTCCAACCCTTCAATTATGCATATGATGATCGTGCACATACCATTCGCATAACCACTCCAGCGAGGGGCGCTATTTAACATGTACATGCTAATGAGCTCGAATATGTGATTAAATTTTTGCATTAAAAATTCAAAGTGGCTGTGTAGTAGTGAAACGAAAGAAAATCATTTTCGGACGTGACCCTTTACGCACCATTGTGCTGAAGAAGATACGGCTGAGGGAGTTTTTCTTATTTCAATTTTTAAATTCAAAAAAGGCGTCTCGCACGCGTAAAGGTGCCGAAACGTCGTTATACACGCGCGCGCCCCTTCGCGATCCGTTTTCCATTTCCAGGCATCGATACCACCGACTTTCCGACGAACGCACATTGCATATCGCGCGTGAAGAGTAGCAAGGAAAAGAGAGAAGCAGAAAAAAGGCGGCGTGGCGCGATTCAACCAAGCGGCCGTTTGATTATCGCATTCCACTGACTTTTCCAACGCATCCGTTTTTACATTTCAAGCGAAATTCTAGCCCGAACGCTTTTCTTTATGCTAATGCGGCAAATGAAGCAAACGCGCAAAACGTCCAAGTGCATTGCATTACATTTATATCCCAACCTGAAGAGCACCAAAATGAAATGAAATGTAACCACTCCCCATGGCTGATCTTGCATGAAAATGCCAAATCATGTTCAAGAGCATGCTGGGTGAAAAGTTTAAAAGTTTGCGACAAATGTTATTAATTTTGCAGATATATGTGCGAAGGGGTCGTGATGCCCGTCGGGCAGGCGACAAACAAGCAAGGAATCCGCAATTTTGCAGCCACTTTGCAGTCGACAACAAAACGCGCACGAGATTATTTAGACTGCCCTCGGGGCGCGGCGGTGGCGGCGCACATACTCATCGCTTGCCACCCACACATCGCTCATCATCGTTGGGCGCTGTATATATGTACATCCCTATTCCATTTCCTTTCATCTCGCGCAGCTCGACCATTTCTATTATATTTGCGAGAGGCGAACGCGAGATTTATATACACATGCGTCGTACATTTGGCATCCACCAGATTCGTTCTGTCCGCTCGCTATTTATTCTAATAGATGCTCAGCGCATATGTGGGCGATGTGGTGGTTTTGGGGAGTAGTACTAAACGCTCGCAGATTGTGCTCACGGCCGGCTTTGTGTCGAATGAACCCCGCCCGATGGCGATGAGCGAAACCTCGAAAACCTCGTCGCCATCAGCAAACACCGGACCGGGAGCCATGCGGTTATGATGGATGTGGTTGGAAATTGAGGTCATAAGAGAAGTATTGATGGAGAATGGAGGAAAAAAAAACACGTATGGGGTAGGTCGTTAAACAACTCAACAAGGATAAAACAAACCTACTTTTATTTTCGCACAATTATTAATGAAAAACTTTGCTAAATTAAAGGCAAAACAAGATTACAGTTCAGAGATTCACTCAACAAAGCAAAAGTACCCAAAGTACTTATTCTAAAGTATTTAGTCGTTTTGTATCGCTGCCATTGTCCATTGTGTTTTCAGAGAAAACACCAGCGCCGAAAGGAAGAGCGTCCGGATTACCATCATTAGACCAATAATAAGTCCTGTTAATTAAATTTGCAACGAGAACAGAACTTATAAGTAAGTATTACGTTCGAATCCATCAAAATAAATGTTGCTTTTTCTATAATTAATTTTACGGATATTATTTTACCTATAAAATGTCCTAAATTTGATTTTGTTTATAAAATTAATCTAAATTAGCAATTTGATCAAATTGATTGATAAGAGTAAGGTAAATGAGTAGAGGAAATCTTAATGAGGCAACACACGCGGCGACCAATTAAAGAATGCATATGAGCGTGTGGAAGAGAGTGGGCGTTAATTAAGATTCAGGCGCGCGATAACCACCGTCTCCTGCGGCGTCGCAGCGGGAAAAACGAGAGCGCCGATTTGGAGAGGTTATTAGGTGCGAAATGCGTCTGCAGGAGATCATTAATTGCCGTCACTGCGACGCCGAGCGTGATTTATGTAAATCGCCTCCCTCCAGCTCCCTCCCCACAAACGCCAACGGTGCTCGACTGTGTCATTTAATGGAAGTTAACCATTAATAAAACTCAAAAATAATCATCATTTCCATAATGATCAATATCACATAAACAATCGATGCAAAATCTTTTCAATTTAATTTATTTTTAAATCCAGACTTTTTGTTAATAATGATAAGTGAGTAAGTAATCATAAGTATAATGCATAACGACCGGAACTCAAGGGAAAACTTTGAGACATGTTTTTGCCAAAGAAAACGCGGGAAATCAGAAAAAAGCGGCGTCCGGAAAGAGGTGTCGCACTTACCTATACGTAACTACACTAAAATACTAAAACGCCGCCTTTAATGCAAAAGAGCGAGCGAGAAAAAGAATGGGTAGCCAAAAGGCAAAACTTTCGGAATTTAATTTGGCAACTTTCGGCCAGCGTACTCGTTCATCCCTCATGCTTTCCCACCCCGAGCACATCGCTCTCTCATTCCGCTGCTGCTGCTGCTGCAATGCCCAGCCCATTCACTACGCTTTAACTTTCCGCCCGACACTTTTCGCAAACGAGTTTTGCTCACTTCTGCCGGATGGCGGGGGTGTTCGCGTGCGCCACATACCTACCCGGCCCGCCCGCAAAGTGTGCCGCGCGCGCCCGCCTGGATGGATTGTCCGATCGGATGCGATCCCATCGACTTTTCGACGACTCGTTTTTTTTTCTCGGTTAATTTTTGGTTTCCTGCTGTCCATTCGGGAAAGTTTTTTTTTCGAGGTTCGCACTCGAAATTGAGTCAGGAGAACTCTCGCGCACCACACCACAGCGCGTGTTCGGACATTATTAGAGACGAGAAATAAATACTTACAGAGAAAATAAAAATAGAAGGAAGAAGGATAAACGAACGCGAGAGGCGAAAAATACACATCGCTAGGGAAGAAAGTGAAAGGACCCACACACAACGTGTTTCCGATGAGTTCCAACTTCCGACGCGTTAAGTGAATTGACCGCCACGGACGGACACCGAGGTTTGGGGTGGTGGTTAAATAAAAAAAATCGACGTATAAAATAAGCGCGTCGCTGCGATGGCTAAATAGGGATGGAAGCAAGGCGGAAGTGGTGGCCAGTGTGCTATATGTCTATGTATATATGGGAGGGATAAACAAAGAAACGACTATGGGCAATAAATTGAGCGCGCGTTATTAGTAAACGAGAGCCGAAGGGCGGTGGTGGTGGTTTCCGAAAATTACGCGCCCTGAAAAAATACAGGCTTGACCCTTGGCGAAAACCGCCGGCCGCTCTGAATCGTATAATGAAAACAATTCATCACAAGGTAATATAATAAATATTGCATATACGTTGAATGGTTTGATGATTTGATGATTTTCATGATGATCCTTGTAACATAAATGGCATTGTGGCAAGAATCCAAGCTAGCATTCATTTAAAATACTCGTCCTTTGTTTTTCATGAATAATTCAATAGTGATTTGTACATTTGTTAAAATATTATTATGCATTAAATAAAATGCAATAAACAACCAGCTAAGATGTGCAATCCCCCGCCGGCGGGCAAGAACAAAGCAGCCATGATGAATGCTTGCAATTTAAATCTCAAATTCAAGTCGAATAAATAAACTAAACGTCGACATGAAGTTTGCATTGGGCACGAGCGGCGCTCGCGTTGGCGTAGAACAAAAGGAAGGTATTTTACTATTTGACTATACTATTTACATTCATTGGAAATGCTTCGAATAACTGCAGCCGTATTCCTCTCGCGCCGTATTCCGGCAAACGCGGAAATAAATATACACGCGCCATGTTTATGAATGCAAATTGCGTACGGCTCGCCTGCGGCAGCTCGCGGCGAAAAAATATACGAGTAATACACGTACGTATCTGCGCTGCTCCAATTAAATAATTTAATTCTATCCACATTTGCTAATTGTGTTTAATCTCATTTCAGCTGTCTCCTTTCTCGCTGCTGCAAATTCTTTCAATTTCTTTCTCGACCCGCATCGCATCCCATCTAATTCGGCGTTAATTAAGATTATTTACAATTCGGCGCAAAGCGGAAGGAAGAAGAAGGCAGAAGGAGGAAGGAGGAGTAACTTTTATACTTTCGACTATTATAATTCTAACACCACATCCGCTATCGGTGACATCCACACCCCGCCGCCATCGCATCGTCCTAATGAGTTCTCCCTACCCCGCCATAGCCAGCTAGCGCGAGCTTTTAAGCTTTTTCATTAGGAAATGTTCGAGGTTCGACACACACACACGCGCGCACCTACCCACGTCTGTATCTCCTTCAATTCCATTCCTCTGGTCCTGGTCCGCATTGTAAGTTTAACGACATGCCATTACGCCAAATGTATGTGCATGCGTTGGTGGCGGTGTGTGTAGCTGGCACAAAACGAAGGGGATGGTGACAGCGGTTGTTGGGTTGCGCTCAGCGGCTGTTAAACACCCTCGCGCCGCAACCATCGGCATCGCCACCACGATGATGCGAATAACCGTTAAATGCCTTTCAAATACGTGCGCGATTCCAAACGGTGCCATGTGTGCGCCGCCTTTAATCAAATATTTTTCTACTTAGGTCACACAACGAAATTAATTAATGCGTGTAAACCGCGAGTGAGTAGGTAAATCCGACATCCGACACGTCATTAAGGAAATACAATATGCGCGCACCGCAATCCGCACGACACACGCACGTCCACAGCGAGCGCAAACTTGGCACATACCTATCTTGGCGTACTTGAAGCTGCTTGATTATATTTGATATCCGTCGGCACCGAGCTCAACTGATGTTTATTCTAGGCCGAATTATATGCGCCTCATTACGCGTCGAGGAAGAGCATTGCGACCATTCAACTAATTCACCTCAATGTCGTCGGCTTGTTTATTGAATAAACTATTCAATCAGCGCTTGGCTGGCTTGTCGGAGACATGCGAAAGTTGTTGTCTAATTAATCGTCACAACATCAACAGCCGCCGCAACAACAATACATTACGATTGAATTGAATTCACTGGGAGTTTACTCCAGATTAAGCTTAATGGATTGACATGGCATTCGAAATTTAAAAAGAAATTCAGTGAAATAAATTTCCATCTATCAGAGAGTAAATTCTATTTGATTTCAAATTGCCAACTGGAGAGTCGCATCGTCAGCGGCAGGCAGAGCGGTGCACACAACTAATTAGGCAGTGCTCAAATTCAGGGAGGCAAATGCCGAAATTGCGCAGGCACTACTAAGGTTTATATAGGAATGCCGGTGAGTGGCTTGGATCCTGTCGTAGAGTGCGCGTGACGCGAATGATAAGAGAGGTAATGGGTATACCTTCCATCCCGACAAGTAACCTACATTCGTGATAACGCTAACTGCGTACTTAGCATTTTCCAGAAAAAAAAATCTCTGCCAATACAATCAGTAATCTTCCATTTCTCCGTATTTTTGGTAGAAATACTCGCATTCTACATGACATTACAACCGCGAACAAAACACATAATTACTCGGCAAAAACTTCTCTTCATGCACACATATTGTCCGCTTAAAAGTTACATGGTGTGCACGAGTGCTAGTAGCACTTTATACGTATTACCTATGTATATTTAATGAAATTAATTTGTACGATTTGCCGCGGCGTCGAGGGCGACACTGGGAGAGTATTAAAGTTGAATTCGGTACACGTGTTGGATTAGTTTGTTGTTCGGCTGCGTTTCCCTCTCGCAGTTTTGTTTACCGCCATAACGATACCTACTACCAACCCTTTTGCTTACTGTTTGCGTGCGCTTTTGTTTGTTGCTAACTGCGTCGCCGTCGCCGTCGGCGGGTGGCGCAAATTTGTTTCAAAACGCTTTTCGCAAATGTTTGCGAGAAACGAAATTAAATGAGCACAAACTTTCCACACAGCGAATTCAACATTTATTTTTGCGATTTGGATAACCATTGAAATGCTCTAGTTGGAAGCGGAAGACGTTACGGTTGCACATCATTAAAATTGAAAACTTTGTGCTTCACTTAATAGTTGACGCCCGGGATTTTTGATGTTGGATGAATGGGGAATTCACTGCTGAGGCGAGCGTTTCGCACCCGCCAGCAGCGATAATTATCGGTTGGACGGGGGGGGCGTATCAAAAATAAAGTTTATGCGCCGGTGTGCGATGAGCGTAATAGATATGTGGGTGAAACGCGCGCATATTTTAGCCGCGGCGCAATTAAAATTCAATCAAAAACTTTGCCGCATTTCCATTCGGCGAATTTGTTCGCGCGCATTGTTACATGCGTCAAAGGTTGATTAAAAATTCCCAATTTCTATCCCAAAGTTGCAAATGCCACGAATTCAAATCGTGCACGATTTTCTTTTGCGAAAATCAAAATCCCAGTTTGCCGAGTAGCAAGTTTAGCGAGTCGGCAGAACGACAGGATGGATGCGGCATAAATAAATTAGGCCGTAGTTATCCAATTGCGAAACTGCTCATTTCGCGATTGCAACGCGCGGATTCGGGTTACGGCGGCGACGTGCGTGCGTGTCGGGTGTCATGTCACATCCCATTCATTCACCTGGGCGATACCACTACCCACCGTGTTTCCATACGGCGCGTTTAAATTTCCCAACGGTATCAATGTCGGCGGTGTTGGCGATATATGCATATTTCATCATAGATGCTGGGCGCGGGGCATACACCTACCTACACATCAACACGTGAAGCGAACCCACCGATATGCTGCTATCGTGGCAACGATGGGTTTTAATCCGACGCTGAATTCGTGTCAATAATATTACGCACCAGATGATGTGTGTGCGTCGATGGCGCGTAACTTATTGAACCCGATCGACTAGTCCTCCTCCTTCTCTTGCTGGTCGTCTGTCTGATCCAAATTTGGAGCATGTTAGCTATATTTATAACTAGTATGTGTTGACGATGAATTCGGCAAAGGGGGTGGAAAATGGGAGGATGGGATCGATACACGACGGCAGGCGGCAGCGGGCGGGCATGTTACACGCTCACGCATCATTGCCCGATTAGGATTATCATTTGACAGAAGCAGCATATTAGCATTTGATGAATTTGCATCCACACCGCGCCGGGCCGCTTCGAATTGTCATTATTTCCGCAAGGATGCATTAACATCGACATTTACATATTGATAATGTTACAGCTATGCTTCGGATTCATCAGAAACCATCACGAATAAAAATCGCAATGCGTTAAACTAACACCGGGGATTGTTTTGCATAATTTCATAATCGACCTACCTATTAAATAACACCTGATATTGATACCGTATCAGTGTCTTGACAAGAAGATATAAATAGCAATGAGAGATGTGAATGAAATCAGTGGCAAACGCAACGTACATGCGTGTTCTTGTCACAATTAATTATTTTTAAGCATTATCCTTGCATACATCCGTAAATATGAAGGTAATCACGAGAAAACTTAGCATACAAAATATTTAAAGTATTTTTTTAGGCAATCATAGTCTGCGCATTAATTTCGCTTGCAAACGGCGGGATAATCACCTCACCATCAGCAGTGGTCCAATCAAACACGTACGCCAACTCGATCCACCATCCATTGGCATCTTCAGCATCCTCCTCCGCATCGGTCCTCACTAACCACCAACCTATCCTCTTTCACACGGCAGTTGTGGGAGCTACTTCTTCCGTGAACGTCAACACTAATCATCATGCCGTGGCCAGCGTGCCAGCAGTGGTCAATGCGCACTACATCACCGCTTCGGCGCCGGTGGAGCCGTACGACCCTCATCCGCACTATGCCTTTGCCTACGATGTCAACGATCCGCACACGGGCGATTCCAAGGCGCAGAGCGAGCAGCGCGCTGGCGACGTCGTCCACGGCCAGTACAGTCTACGCGAAGCGGATGGGAGTCGCCGTACGGTGGACTACACCGCCGATCCGCACAACGGCTTCAACGCCGTCGTCCGACGGACAGTGAACGCACAGCATCCAGTTATCATCGCCACCCAACCGCAGTATTATCAATATCATCAATAACACTACATGACCAAAATTTGATACCTTTACCTTGAATCTTATTAGCTCTAGTGCTAAGCTTATTGTTAGATGATATTAGGAGTTATTATCACGGTATACTAGAAAATACACCGATTGCAAATGAAATTAAAAGGCAAAGAGAACTCTTATTTAGTTTTAAGAAGTAGGAACGTAGCATGTAGCGTCTGTCAAGTTACTTAATGGCATTAGATGGCTGTGTGAGCACGAGCAGTGGGTTGAATGAATGGCGGCAAACAGGAAAACTGGTAACATACTGATCACACATCGTACACGCGGTAATCCGCACTTACAGTGTGGAACGGGCGGGTCCTTCGCTCGTTGCCCGCGCCGGTGTCCTAATCCGGATCGCAAAGTTTCGCGGACGCGCGCGCGCACACACAACTCCTTGTCGTGTTTTCGCTTAGCAACTTCTTGTACAACACCTCTCGGCGCACCTTCTTGTATTACCACCGCAAGCTAAAGCCACTACTAAACTTTGCCCAAGCCTCCCTCAACCACCCATCCTTGTTTCAAACACTCCAAATCAACTTTGCTTATACATTCCGCTAATATGCATCGAAATGTGAAATGAATTGATCATCATTACCCCTTGTGCGAATGGCGCCGCATAAAGTGAAGAGTCGTGTAGCGTCGTTGCTTTCCTCAAAAAGCGGCAGAGATATGAAATACGTGCCGCATCACGTTCACGTTCACGTCCGTACGTATGTACTTACTTACTTACTTACTTCACCCCCGTCGGCGTCGTTGAATACGAGTGCCATACGCGTGGAACATCCTGCGGAGCATCCTATGTCCTGCGGATGAAGCCAGCGGCGACGGCGACGGCGACGGCGCGACTTATACGAGTATATCGTAGTTGTCATCGTCCGGACCTTGGAGGAAATCGGCAAAATCCTCACGTACTCTATTTGCGCGTCACGCACGCATTGCATCCTCAATCCGAGCATCCCGCGCGCAATGTCGAGTGGGATGCGCGAGAGTGTAAGTTTTCCAAGAATAAAGAAAGGCGTCGAGTATCCTTCGGTAAAAGGTGGCAATAGGTGCATGGCGTGCGCGCAGATAGTCACCCTTCGCGCCCATCACGTACTCCATCCATACTTCCCGTTTCCCGTGTGGGGGTGTGTGCGGATTGAATCCAATTTTATATTTTTCGGCCGCACTTTTTATTCCTACCTTCTTTCCGGTGACGCCGGCGGGGAGCTTTTGATATTAATCGAGTTTAACCGCGATCGACAGAAGGGCGGCTGAAGGCGCTAATCGACTGTGCGCCTTTTTCAAGCCTCTTCGCTCGTCGCTCCGGCGAAGCGTGAACAAGGGATGACACGAGCTGCCATCGGCGCGTCCTTTTCGCCAGCGCGCGGCGCCAAAGGACGCGAGCAGCGTGTCCAAAACATATATTCGTCATTTATTATACATTATGGGGGTCGTCGCCCATCGTCAACATCCTCGTCGGTCGGCGAAGAGGGACCGTTGTTATCATTCAGCACTCGCAACTGGTAATATGTATATGTATTATGTAAACGCAAACAAGTATGCGGTATAATCCGGTGTGTGTACGTCGGTGGGTGGATATGATACGTTTACGATGTCCGGACGTGCGATTACAAAGGGCCTCCCCCGAAGGAGGTGCTTCAAAGGATAACGCATTGCGGATTATCATAATGAATGTTAAATTTGTATAAATTTTGATGTAGTGCGTATCATACATTTGCATACCCACGGCTCGCTGGATAATGAATTACAATCATTTCGTGGATTTGCGTGGGCTAAAACAAAAGTTACCTGTTTTTCAAGAACGCCCCCATGTATAAGTTTTCCTAACCATTGAAATGGGGGAAAATTGGGAAAGGATTTCATCCGCCAAAAACTCAAAGTAAATTAACAAATATATTTCTTGTTGCTGTGCAAATTCATAAATTATCGATTGTTGGCATGCGGCGTGGACAATGGTCCTTCGTAGCCGGCGGTGAGATGCCATGAATGAAAATTAGATTTACGATTATGATATTATCACATCGGTTCCTGAACTCGCTTGAACTCGCGCTGTACACGTTTGGAAAGCGTCTGCACCATGTACCTAAGCATTATATATGTGCGGGCGGGGTGCTCAATACAGACGGTCAAATTGAACCGCGCGGCCAACATGAGTGAGGTGGACGCGCGAATGTCAATTGGATTTGGTGCGGCCGGCGCGCGCGCGCTAATCGCTTAATCGAATCGCCCAAGCTACGTACGTACGTACGGTATCTATGCAGAGGTAGATGGTGTATGTGTGAATGAATATCGATGTGGGTCGTACCTCGTAAATTAAAGACGTGGACTCAGAGGAGCAATCTTGATTGTCCATAAATTTATAGCCGCTTATGAATATGAAAAACCGCTTGAAGCGCACGCACATCATTGTCAAGTTCAGCAGCAATTTGATTAATCACTCACTCACCTCTTCTATTAAACGGCCAAAAGTGGAATTCTGAAGATGGTCATTTCTGAAACAAAATAATGGTTGTAAACTACTATAAAATACTTTATTATTGGAGAAATGATGAAGCGAATTTTGTATTAAATTTATGCCAAGTACTTATTACTATGGATTTTTTCGCCGAGTGCAACGTGACGATGATCTAATTTCACACACATTAAAGCTCGCACGCCAAACGCCATTAAATTCCAATCGGCACGAGAACACGCAATAAATCTACGAACATAATTTTTAACGCTTCTATTAAGTCTTCGGCATCGCGTCGGTCGGTTCGACATTTACATACAGCACACGGCTGCTAGCAACGAGTGCATCGTTGCTGCTGTTGCAAGAAGGATATGCACATAATAGGTGCTCGATCTAAATCCATCACAATCATTAACGCCACCAGGTAGGGTATACGGGCGCCGCCATTAACCGATTTTATTTTCTCTATCGCCGCTCGAATTTAACGTATTTCTTGTGCAGGTTGCTTGTTTGAGGCGGATTCAATAATGCGCGCATTACATGCTCAACGACATTAATTTCGTTTCGCGCGCGCGCGCGCAGCAAAGAAACTATCGTGATTTCACTCTGCAGGTAATTCGAATGCACTTTCAATTTAGGATGAGTATCGGCATTTCTATGAAGTTTTTCCAAGTTATTTAGAGAAACATCATGAAGCCCGCAAACCGATGTTGTCTAGACGAACAGTACTCTCGCCCGAAATCCTTCTGCACAATGCATGTAGGCATGTGTATGAATTATTTGCGTATTTCGTTGGCAGGGACGTGTGTTGTACAATGTTTTTGGTTTTGGTTTGGTTTTATATCTCCTTTCATTGCGCCCCCTCTAAAACACACGCGGGTTTTATTTTTCTATGTACCCCGCTTCCCGCCCCCGCGTCGCGTGTGTAGCGGGCAGGGAGGTAAAATTATTTAGAAATTATATTAAAATAACAGTCTCCCACGAAGGAGTTTGAGTAGGCCAGGCGGCAATTATAAACAAATTATGTAAGTGCCAGACGACA
>JARJDR010002357.1:0-58890 GCA_030264135.1 Myllaena sp. GC000078
CCGCAAATTGCAAAAAGTGAAAAAAACACCTAATTTTCAATTACGATTTTTGGGAAAACTATGTAACTTCCGGAAGTGAAATACACCACATTAGAAAGCTAAAGAGCTGCGCTTTCCAACGCCGTTAAGTACGCGTCGCTACGGCTCTTCGTTCCAAAGATATAGGCCGTTTTGTAAGGGCAAAATCGCAAAAAGTGGAAAAATCACAAAATTTTAAAGGGTGAATTGTGGCGAAACTATGTCACTTCCGGAAATGAAATACACCTTGTTAGAAAGCCAAAGAGCTGCGCTTTCCAACGCCGTTGAGTACGCGTCGCTACCGAAATAAATCAACAATGAAATCTAATTTAGCTGTGGTGCTTTATATTTGTAAACGTTTGTTTTTGGAAGCATCTAAAATCGTATGAGGGAGAAATAGGTCACCTAAAAAAACTTTAATGAAAATCAAATACATCATTTGGAAATAAAAAAGCACATTTCTTTTCTAATCTGTATCAGTCGCAGTACTAGTGGGTGGTGGCGATGATTTTGTTTTTTTGCGATGTTTACGATGATGCCTCGATTTGGAAGTGTTGCGGCTCTTCGATGATCTGTGTACAAACAAATTCAATTAGAATAGGCATATGTGGCAATTTTGCATGTTCGTATCACATACTTTTTGTGCGACTTTTTCCGTGTTTTATGGCGTGATCGCGATCGATGCCGCCGCTTAATTTCGCCATCCTCCAGCTCGGACTCGGAGTGCGAGACGCGACTGGACTTCTTCTCACGCGAGCATTTCTCCGGCTTGCGACTGCTGCTACGGCTGCGGCGGCGGCGACTACGGCTGCGACTGCGGTTCACCTCGCGAGTGTCCTCCGAGTGCATTTGCAGGAAGAGCGCGGCACGCTTCTTGCGCTCCAGCTGCAGTGCGCGCTCGCGTACAATCGACGCCGCCGCCATCTTCCCCTTGATGCGCTCGATGATCAGCGCTTTTGGGTCGCGCGCCGCCGCGGCGTCGTGGTGGCAATCTTCGGTTAGGTCGATCATTTCGAATATGGGATCGACGTCGCCGGGGAACGACTTACCCACGCCGTTGCCGTCGGCGGCCGGTGGCGCGTCGGCGGCTGGCTCCGGCACGTGTGTGGCGGTTGCTGCCGGCGCCGGAGCCGGCGGCGGGGGCGTCGTGCATTCATCGGGCGCGCGCACCACGCACTTTATGTCCTTGGCGCACTCGTCTTTGATCTTCTTGAAGGAGAAGCTCACCGGCACTGCAAAACCATGCGCCACTGTCAATCGTACCTCGGCTCGCACCACCGCCTAATATTACCACTCGTTCGGGAATCCTGAGACTTCTCCATCAGGACCTTCACGTCCATCACCAAGCGGACGTCTTCGGGCTGCGCCGCCGACTGTGTGACGGAGTAGGATTGCTTTTGCGACGCATCATCTTCCGGCACAGCGCACTCAGTAAGCTTGCGCTTGTAGTATTTGTAATGCCTGTGATGCTCGTGCAGAAATTCAAATCGCGCATCACCCTTTCGCTTAACGCTTTCCTCGAAATTGGGCCCATTCTTTGACACGTACACTGCCATCTTATCGATGATTATCGCCACGTCTTCGGGTGGTGTTACAGATTCTTCACACTCCGCCTCCGAATTGTCATCTTCGGAATTGCTACTGTAATGCACCAGCGATAACTTTTGCTCGGTTACTGTTGACGGCTCCGGCAAAGCGGGAGGGTTTGCAGGGAGGGCATACTGCGCGCACGCAGCTTGAGCATACTGCATCGCCTGTTGTTGAAACTGCTCTTGCAATTGCGAATTCTGCATGACTGTATGAATGTCGCAATTTCCTAGCGACACACACAAAAACCACGTTTTCATCCATGACGTAAAAGTAAAATCTTACGAATACCTTGAGTGGCATACTGTTGAGCGAGTTGTTGATAATATTGATAATACTGCGCATGATAGAGTTGGTAGTAGCGTTCGGTGTCGACGTTTTGCATCGGTTCGTTGTTAGACGTCGATTGCGCCTCACAAGCTGGCACTTGCTTCTCCTTTTCGTACGTTGTGGTGCCTTTGATCCTCGATACGAGTTGCGTGTAGGCACAGTCAGCCGCGGGTTTGTACGGAACGGTCGGCATCAGCTGCATGGGCAGTACCTGGATAAAGAAACGGTGCGAATTAGACACCTCGCATGTGACGTGGAGCGACCCCGTTCGCAATGCAATTTGGAGACGTCCAGACTTTTTATTTCTGATCGATAAACTATTTGGCCGACTCAAAATTAATGATCTCTGGAACATAGACGAACAAGATACGTTCAGTCTGAATTGCTGTCTATTACAAAAGATTGAATCGTCAATGCAATAAGAATTGAAGCAACAAAAACAATTGCAATCCGTCGGCAATCAAAACGCAACGCAACGAAAACGAAGTGACACCCAAAAGAATGAAGTCGTCTGGATATTGCGTATGAAAAATGAGGAAAACGCGCGTAATACAAACTTCGTTAATGAAGGAGAGTCATATTTAGGTTTAAACAACATACCATCAGCAAGCGTACACACGAATCGTCGGTTTTGGCCGAAGCCACGCTAGGGTCTGTGCTCGATGACTGTATAAACATTTAGAGCTAGATAATCGGATCGTGAATAGAAATAGAATCAAATGAATCTCTAAATTAGTTACTCGACTACTGAGTACGCTGAATGTGGACCTACCGTAGGTGTGATTGAATTCATCGCCGCTGTTGCATTTTTTGCCAAATCGGGATGCAAATACTCCGGCCCGGTCGAATTGAGCGGATTGCTTGCCTCCCCATTCTTGTCCTGATCCAAAACTGCTCCTGAAATATTAGCGGCCTAACAATCAACTTAAATCCGTATTTAATAACAGCTAACATACCATCTTCTGGTATGTACTGGCCCGATTTGATCGCATTTAACAGGTGCCGATAATATTTATGCAGTGGATCAGATTGCGTCATGAAGTTAAACTGGGGATTGTCATTCTGTTTTGCCTTTATGAGGATTTCCATTTGTGGCCCTTGCTGAGATATAAACAATGCAGTCTTTTCTATTCGAGCATTTTCCTTCACTGTCTTTGGCTGCAAATGGTATGAAAATTAATTTCAGTCAGCTGGATAATAAATTAGAAAAATAACTTTACAATGTCAATGCCCACTGGTATGGCTAATTCACTTTTAGGTACAAATGGCTTGTCTTCATCCTCACAAGTAGGCACATCTTCCTTATCACCTGCACGACCATCATCATTAGTGGGCACATCATAACTGTAGTGAAATTGATTCGAATTCTGGCGCCGCTTTTCCTCCTCTAATAAAATAGCGAAATATACAGACTAATCCCTTAAAACGTACCACTCATACCTTTGTAAATTTGAATTTCATGTTCATCATTGTGTAATGAGTAATATCGCTCCTCATCACATAGCTGTTCAACTTTGCGCTCAGTTTCACTTAATCCCAGCCAGTGTGTGGCATCACGAGCAGCTTCATATGATGCTATATCGGAGAGTGTCCCTCGTGCATCATACCTACAAGTGCAAACATTGTAAAACTATGCAATTAAGAGATGATGATTAAGTACCTGTCGATTTTCACACGATCGTCACCCATCCATGGTATCAGATGCTTGCCTTGGTCCACGTACAAGGCACGCTCGTCGTCCCGGAATAATTTGCACGCGTAACCGAACACCAGCAGATCGTCGAAATTCTCCCTGCTTTGCTTTTTGCGCAGGATGCCCGTTTCGGCCCATTTCGAAGCCATTTCGTTGCTGTGGATTTTTCGCCACGATCACATCGCTGGAGTTTAGAACGCACCGTACGCGAAATCATCCGAATTGGTTGCATGCGGATTGCGGGTGCGTGTAACACGAACTCATTATCAAAATTGTTTAGAAAATTCGGAATCGTACGCGGAATGATTGTTGTGGCTTGAGAGATTGTGCGATGTATCAGCGCGGTGACAATTTTGCTTGGTTTTGCTTCTTTCGATTAGCAACCGTTTGGAATTGATCTCACTCTCACTCAATACCAGCATCGAAAGGATTGAAAGCGAGTGAGCAACAACTTCATAGAAATATATAATCGCACTTATGATTGCGTCCTTCTCTAACAAACGTGAACATTATCGAGCTTTTGCTTGGCGCGTGGTTTGCAATGCGCCTGCATACATAGATAAATACGGCGGCCTCTCGCTCCCACTCAATACCACCGCTGGGGGGCAAGAGAGAGGGAAATGGGCGCTGAGCTGCCAAGCGGGACTCAGCAAAAAAGAAACGCGGTAGATCTGTGTTGATATAGGTCGCGACTGGTCGCGAGGGTCGTGGGTCGTCCGTACAACCACTCGCTGGCTGGTCGCGCTGGTCGCGATTCGCGAAACGTGCGGCGGGCGCGTCTGCTCACACCACACTTGCTATACGTTCACACCGTTCACACCGTGGCCCAGTGTCTTCGGCTGTGCGCCGCGCATTGCCCCGCAAGGTTGGCAATCATTGGCAATCGTGAACGGGGTGGGCGAGCGAACCGGGGAAAAAAAGATTGTTCTCGCCGCTGATAACACAGATTTGACGGCCATCTTTCAGTTGCGTTGTTCGATCGGTCTTCTGATAGTGGCACACTAGGTCCCCTCCGGTCTGGCCACACTTAATCAAGGTATGTTGCTATGGGCGTACTTGGTTTTGCTTATACATAACATATTTTGCGTATTATTTCTTTTTGTACTTAACTTCACTCATTGTTAGAAAACGAGCGGGTCGGTACTTTATCACTTGGCATGTGAACACTATTCAAAGTATCTAAAGTATGGTAATGATAAGATATGTAGTGTTAAAGGCGAAACCTATGCATATGTTCCATACGTCAATTGTATTTAATTAGAATTAGCATCGTCAATTCAAGAAAGGTGTATGTGACTAGATCAGCTGATGAACTTCTTCAGGGGAATCCCGCGTGACAGTTCAATGCTTGCCTCGCTTGCCTACAGTGCAATTAATAACAACGGGGGTCACCCGCATGAAAGTTAGAGTTGCGTTCACACTGATTCATACCAACTTTTTGTCACGTGAGCCATGGTTTTCACTGTGTTTTTCACTCTCTTCCCACAAATGGCTTTGTATATTGACTGGGTATGAGACTGAGCATCTGTTTTTTGGTTTCTCGGGTTTCAGATCGTCCACATTGGTCCACATGGCGGCTAGCAGCAACACCTACTATCGCATTACGAATGCTTCCGGAAGAGGGGCGTTCGAAAAGGAACGAGCGCTAAAAATTACGCGATGTACATGCGACAACGAGCCTGAAGTATCCGTGTAACGTCGCTGTTGTCGTCCGTACGGCGATGCGCACCTGCTGCACGTGGTACCGCTTCCTGATGCTGATCGTTGGCGCATTGCTCGCCACCGAGTACCTCTTCGGCACGTCGGTCGAGTATCGCCGACGATGGGGCGAGCATGTGTCTTCCTCCAATTCATCCATGAATCCAAGGCAAGTGAAGAAGTCTACATCTGTACTCTCATTCTAAGTTTTTTGTTCTTACCACACAGATCACAAGAGACACAATCGGAAGCATTTCGAAGTCCATTGATCAAACGACCAGCCGAGCACTATACCGCCGATGAAGAAACGTACAACATTACTCCAACAGGCACGCCGCTCTCAACGCCCGCCACAGCCACAGCGTACACGAATGGAAATGTACCGGTGACCATCATGCCGGTGCTTGCCGCATCCAGCGAACAACCCATTGCTGCTTCCGCTCTTCCGCTTTGCCCGGAAACGCCTCCAAATTTAGGTGAAATTCAAGTAGAATATCCCGACAATATCCCGAACTTGCATTTTGTCACTGTACAGGAGACGCCGTCGATGTGGTCAAGGCGCATCCATTCTCCATCAGCGAAATGGAGCGACGCTACGCGTGGCTGGAACTGGGCGGGCATGGCAAACCAGCGGAGTGCCGGGCGCCCAAACGCGTCGCACTGGTCGTGCCGTTCCGCTGTCGCGCCGAGCATCTCCTGCTCTTCCTCCAGCACATGCACGCCTTCCTGCGCCGCCAGCAGATCGACTACGGCATCTACGTGGTGGAGCAGGCGGGCGGCGGGCCCTTCAATCGCGCCGCCCTGATGAACGTCGGCTTCGTGGAAGCCAGCAAGCGCGCCGCCTACGACTGCTTCATCTTCCACGACGTCGACCTGCTGCCCGAGGACGCGCGCAATCTCTACACGTGTCCGGAGATGCCACGCCACATGAGCGTCGCCGTCGACGTGTTCGACTATGCGTGAGTAGTCACAGCATTTCACTTGCCTTTGGTGTGTGGTCGTGTGGGAACGTTAAGCACCAGTGTGTGCGCGTGAGTTGTGTTGATTTTTTTGCTTGGGGTGCCACGTGTGCGGTATGCATTTGTTTGTCGCACCGCCTGCAGGCTGCCGTACAAGGATATCTTCGGCGGCGTAAGCGCCATTTCGACGACGCACTTCCGGCTGCTGAATGGCTTCTCCAATTCGTTTTGGGGCTGGGGCGGCGAGGACGATGACATGTCGAATCGCATTCGCTACCATCGCTTGCACATCGCACGCTATCCGAAGACAATCGCCAAGTATACGATGCTTACGCACAAGAAGGAGAAGGCCAACCCGGACAGGTGAGCGCGTTGCAACCGTCACAACGGTCTGTCATTTTACAGACGATCTGAATTTCGCAAACCGACGGGGTCTGTCTTGTGTTTGGTACTCTTACGATAACTTCATGATGAAGATGATGATGAGATCAGCGGCAATCATAAAGGCCATTATTGATGATTTTAAGTTTAAGTTCATGACATCCGAAAACGCATTATTTGAATATATTTATTATATTTATCGCCGCATCGCAATTTAGCATTTGACACTGGATTGCATTTTCAAATATCGGCCAAAATCAAGACAAAAGAGGATCGTGATTGCGGCGGCGGATGGCGGGCGGGCGCGTGCGCGCTTACCACACCCACTTGGGGTGCTTCAGTGTTCCGAGACGCTTACCCTGCTTGCGCTGCATCTCGTTCATGCCGTGCCCGGTGAGCGGGTTGCGCGCGATATTCGACCCATCATACTGGTACATGGGAGCTTGGACGTTGGGTGGCAGGCATGCCGGCATCGATACATTGCGCTGGTGGTGGTGGTCGCCGGCGCTGGCGGCGGCGCCATCCACCACGGTGGTAGCATCGTCGTCCACGTACCCAGCGTCCCCAGCGTGCTCCTCGTAAGCGCCATCGCCCTGCTGCTCCGGCGGCGGTGGCAGCATGCCGTCGTCCAGATCCGCATGGTCGCCCTGGCAGTCGTGCGCGCGGATGGGTGCATCGCCGCCGACGTGGGGCTCGTGCGCTTGCGGCGGCAGCTGCCGGCGCATGCTGGTGGTGGCAGTCTGCTGTAGACACTCAGTGCCGTTGTTGCCCATGCAGCCCGTCGGGAAGACGCTCGTGTTGCGCTCGGGGCGGCGCGTGATACGGAAGGACGGCGAGCCGGCGATCGAGAAGATCTGGCTGTTCTCGGAGGGCGGCACTTCGTTCGGGCCGGTGAAAATGTTGCTGGCCTGCATTATTGAATGGATTGGGGTTTAAGTTGATATCTTGAAAAGAAAGTAATGGAGGATAAGAATAATGAACGCAACGCGTGGTTTTTTTGTGATCGCACTTTTCTCGCGGAATGCGTAAGTTTCTTTAAATGGCACAATATCTTTTCGTAGCTGAATGGATGTAATGTGTTTTGGGGGAGAGCAAAAAACACGGAGAGGTGATTTGCTGTGAACTGAACGGTGTGCCGCTGTATTATGAGCGTTGTTATTGTTCGCACATAACGTTGACGATGTGTATCATTGCATTGTTTCCATTGCAACTTGATTTCGGATTCATCGTAGCCAAGAAACGCAAATGTCACCCTATGCATTGTTCTGTCATTCATGTTATAACTTGCATTCTTATTGTGTGCAGGTACGAAGCGTTGAAAAACGGCAAGATGAAGTACGACACGGACGGACTCGCCAACTTGCAGTACACGTTGCAGGCGTCGAAGCGCAACAAATTATACACGTGGCTGCTCGTCCACATCGGACCACCTCAGCGGTGATGGTACGAGAATATGCGTCGATGGTTCATCGGCGTGTAGTCCAACATCTAAATCTAGTCTCCCACGCCCACCATAATCAAGAATTATGCGCGCGGCGTCGTCGCAATGCTTCGGTGATGGTGGCATCAAGCCGATGCGATTCGCATCACTCAACCGCGCAATGGGAAATTGTCTTCGAAAGATTATTCGCTGTGGGCGCCAATCGTTTTAACGACGACCACGCTATCCCGACTCTTGCGCGAGTGTTGCCCAGTGTGGCATGCTGTGATATATCTTACTTTTTGATTCGTAGTTATATTCTAATTTAAGTTATGTGTGGTACACGCTTTCGAAGCCAGACAAGCGATACTATAATCAACGAAATATAACTCGCATCATAGCTAATTAAACAAAAAGATGCTTATGGATTTGGATTTATTTCAATTATTCCTCATGATAGAAGTCGGGGAAGTTTCCGATCTGCGACGCCGCCAATGTGGTAATTGTCTATGAATGCAATTATTATGTATCATTCTCATTCATTTGGTGGAATGTTTTCTTATCCTCTGATAAATTGACAAAGTGCGTGTTCGGTCCGTTGGCCGAGGAATCACTTTCTACCATTTGCGAGATTTGCATTGCTATCGGCGACGAAGGTAATTAAATTGCTTTCTTTGTATGTATGTTGGACGAAAAATTGTTGCTAGATGCTGGCCAAGATAATTCCATCAGGGGCATCAGGGGAGGAAAGCCAATTAAAGTCAATGCATAATTCTATAACACATTGGACCCTATGCCCTCACTCGCGTCCATGGAGAGGGTGACGTTGTTGCTTGTTGCAGGTAAGTATAAAGTGATTGAATGCAGAGAAACTTTTATCATCGACTCCATTAACATGTAGATGATGAGACATGTGAGCAAATTTTGACTAAACAATATATAGTCACAAATGCGTAGTTATTGCTGACAAATTGCAAGAAGAAATTTTACCAATTCTGCTTTTATATAATTTGTCATTTTCCTACTGAAACTTTATTTTCTGTGATAGTAGTTATCGAAAATTGGATTACCTGATTTGAAAACCCTCTGCGGCAACCATATACCAAAAAATAGCAAAGCTTTATGCCGTTAATAGCAATAAAACACCCTTGTTTAAAACAGTTTTTATTCAAACATGCATAGTAATGTGGTATGTATTACTTTTTTCAGTGCGACAGACTTGAGGACCTTTTAATAAATGGATGTTTTGTAAAAGATGTGTATATAGGTACATTGAAATTCGAGGAAATAGCTGCCATCAACGCATACTAAGGAACAGCAGTCAAAGCTGCCGTCCGCATGCATATTGATCAATACAGCATTAAAAATGACAAAAAAAAAAGAACTGAAAAAACTCCAAAATGTGGCATCACTTTTTGGTACAAGCGGGGCTCTCGTAATAGCACACCTTTTCGCGTGGGCGAGTCGATCTGCGAACTTCCTCCTCCTCCTCCTCCTCTTTCTTGACCTTGCCAAGCTTCACCTTCGGCGAATTCTCCTTATCCTCTTTGCGCTCCTGACGCTTACCCCAGCGCTTTGCCTTCGCCTTATCCACCTTCTTCGGGCCGCGCTTGCCTTTGCCGTTATCCTTCTCTTCGACATGTTCTTTATTGTCTACGCATTCAACAAACCCCCAAAAGTTAATACATTATCATTATTACCGATTGTTAGTGGATTACTCCTTCGCCTTGGCACATAGCTGCACTTGCACTTCTCCTCCGTGGCGGCTTTGCGTGCCTTGTAAGGCGTAGACGGCGAAACGACCGGCGAAACGACCGGCGAAACGACCGGCGCAACGACCGGTAGCTCCTGCAGCACCGTCTTCTTGCCACCGCGACGCGCAGCAGCGGGTGCGATGGGTAGCGGCTCGGTCTTCACCTCCGCCACATCCAACTTCTTGCGACGGTCACACTTCGTTTCCTTCGGCTCGCCTTCAACCTTCTTTGGCTCGCCTTCAACCTTCTTCGGCTTGCCTTCAATCTTCTTCAGCTCACCTTCAACCTTCTTCAACTTGCCTTGAACCTTCTTCAGCTGACCTTCAACCTTCTTCGGCTTGCCTTCAACCTTCTTCGGTGCCTTCTTGGGGCTCATTTTGTTGATTGGCTTGACAAATCGAAAGACGAAAAAGGGTAGTTTTGGAAAATGACGAAACTCGTCGAATTGGATATTCGAAGAAAATTGGGCTTTTGATTATTTTTTTGGGAGAGCACCTATTCGGGAAGGCAGTCAGTCGAGAAATGAGCGGAATGCGCAACGCATGGCAATTGTAACATTTGCTCGCTGTTCAATTCATTCACCGCTTGCTTGTCGCAATAATTTCAGCATCCCTTGTTACACTGGTTACAGTTGCTAGTTTAATGAACAACGACAATCGCTTACAAAAAATACCCGCGCAGGCTAAGGATCACGCGCACTGCGATTTTATCTGCCTCGGCCGCGACCGCGCGTAAACCCTCCACGACCGCGCCCACCCGGCGCGCCCTTGCCCTTCGGCGGCGGGCTCTTCGGGCGCAGCGCTTCGATGCGCTCCGTGCATCCGGTGGTCACCGTGTTCGTCGTGAAGTACCCATTGTACAGCTCCGAGTTGAAGTTGGTGTTGGTCAGCTCGGGACCGAGCGTCAGCCAACCGGGCCGGATGGTGCTATCACGCCCAAACACATGCAGCCGCCGCCGTCCAAGGCAGAAGTGCTCGATGATGTGAAAGATCTCCACCGGCTTCTCGAGGCTGCCGTACGCCGGCTCCTCGGAAATGATCAGATCGATGTCGACGTTGGCGTGGATGAAATCACCGTCGGTGGAGCGCCGCACCGTGCCCTTGATGCCCATCAGGCAGTGCTCCTTGGTGCGCTGGAAGACCGCCTTCGCCTCGACATTCTGCAGCTGGCCGGGCTGCTTGATGTTGGTGCGTATCCAGCAGATGTCCTCGCAGCGGCGAAAGCCCCACTTGCGCAGGCACACGCGCCCCATGTCCAGCCCCTCCGAGCTGCCGCACCACAGGAAGACGAAGGAGCGCTGCGCCGCCACCTCGCCCACGTCCAGATTCATGATGCGGTCCCACGACCAGAACTGCATGTTCGTCACGCCCATAGTGCGCTGGTACTCCTCGAGCGGCGGCTCGATGAGGATCACATCAAACTTGCCGCCGACGGCCTTCAGGTCGTACGCGCCCAGATCGCACTTGAGGTACATGGGCGGCGTCGCCGTCTGCGCGATGAGGTCGTCCTTCAGCTTGATCAGCTCGCGCAGCTTCGGGTACTCCTCGAAGCGGTCGGCGAGGCCGACGTCGCGAATGAAGTTCTGGGGCCGCTGGCCGGTGTCGACGAAGTGCTGGCAGTAGTCGTTGTGCGGATTGGACGATTGCGTGCCCTTCAAGAAGGTGGACGAGTCGCGGTAGACGAGTTCGTCGGAGTGCGATGACGACTGGTGGTGCTGCAGCTGCTGCTGGTCGTGTTTGGTGTCGCCGCCGGTGTCGATCTTCTTGCGGCCCTTGCGGCGCGGCGATTCGAAGCCGCTCGTCTTCGCGTCGCTGCTCTTCGTGGTGGTGCCCAGAGCCTCACGCAATTCGTCCACGCCCGACACGCCGAGCTAAAGTAATGCATTCGTACGGTGAAGGAGAAGTCATTGGAAAGGGGATGTTTATAATTACCATTTGAGCGAGTAGTTGCTTGCGCTTCCGTGACTTCTCTCGCAACTCTTGAAGTACGTCACCCATGTTTCACAAATTGTTTCTCCAAATATAATTTCAAGCAAAACACTCGACCTTTACAAATCGAAAAGATGATAATTAGCGTTTAACCTAACAATTGCTTTGAACCCTTGGAAAATTTGGTGGAGGCGCCGGGCATGGGACCTTGCTCTTAACCTATTCAACCTGATTCAACCCAATAATATTTTCTTGGTGATGTGTTTGATTCGGTTGCGCGTTTTCGCAACGCATTAGAAATTATGTCCCGTCGATTTGCTGCACGTGAAATTGCAGTCGATTCCAATCCGCAACACGCACGCGGTTCGTGCGCATTCGCTTCGATCACGCTTCAAATGTTGCACCAGAATGAGTGGATACCTGGATTTTGATGGCGAAGGGAATTTCAAAACGAGTTTCTCCGTCTTCGTGATCATCCTCTACTTGAAAGTGCTCTACGTGCTGGTCATCGCGTTGTATGCATTGTCGCGAATTAACCAGACATGAGTTTTGCACTGGTTCTGAGCAAATCCCCCAACAGTACGGTTGCCATTCAACGGAAGTCTGTAAGGGAACTGCTCACTTATCAGAAACATCTTATACGCTTCATATATTCTTGCTACACTAAACCAGTAGGTCTTCTATATTATCATGTTAGATGCATGTGAAGGCAATGAAATGCATTTTCAGCAAGCTGGTGCTCTACTCAATATTGATGTGGGATTCAACTATGAACTGGCATGTGCTCATGCTTTAGCTGCACTGCAACAACTCCAAAACATTACAGTAATACTATGCAAAGCAGAAAGATACTTATTCTGGCTGTATTTTATGAAGAAGCATAGTGGTCTTGATGTTTTCAAAGTGACTGCAGCTAGTAAGAATTCATCGCAGTGTAATGTGTGTAAATAACATTTATGTGATTGTAGATATAGAAAAATTACTGCATAACAATAAGAAACTTGTTCTAATTGCAACAGAGAATGATCAGGTCGTTTTAAAAGATTGCTTGCAACAGACTCATTCATGCTTGATAGTGGATGGAATTGATTATTTTATAAGCAAGAGAATCACCAAAATGATCAAAGCAAACTTTTATATTGGTATTACCCATAGGAACTTTGTGGTAAGTGTTAATTTGCAAATCTTCCTTGAAATTAACGTTTGTTTGCAGACTGATCCTGATCTTAATTTGCAATGGAAAATAACACGTTGGGTGACGAACGACACAAATGCCATATTCAAGACTTTCAATAAATTTGTGGAATATAATAATATCTATCTAGCACAAGATGTTGATCCATACACATCATTCTGGTACACGCTGAGGAGAGATACCAAAGATTCAATTGACATTCAAGATAGGGAGGATACCGAGCGAAAAATCACAGATTGGGCTAAATCAGCCGGTTACAATTTCGAATCACCGCAAAAACGAAAACCACAATCGGAACCAGATACAAGCACTGAAGACAAAAAGTTATGTTTCACCAAAACCATATCCGATTACATAGCCGACCTCTCAGTCTTCGACACCAGCTTGAACGAAAGCGTCGCCAGCGAGCAGACTTCGCCGAGAGTGAAGACGTACCGGATGAAAAAACCTAAGGCAGACACGCTTCGTCGCACGAAATCGGAGGCGCCCGCGATCGTCGTCGACGAGCATGTGATTGATGAATTCTCCAAACCATTCGAACCACATAAAAATAAAGTGCATTCGGATACGTCCTTGTTGGACACAACACGCAATCACCGCGTTAGCGACGAGGATGAAGACGAGTTGAGCATTGTGCAAGAGTTTTCCAGCAGTTTCGAAACGCCCAAGCCGCCAGAAGCATTGCGGCTGTTGTTATCAGGTGAAATCGCCAAGGAGTCGCAGCCTAAGCAAAGTTCACCCTTTATTTCCCAAGGCGTGAACAGGAACTTTGAACGTGAAACAGATGCGGATGATTCGGATGGCGAAAATTTTCTATTGCAATACTTGAGCTCGCCGGCGCGGAATACATCGGTGGTGATACAGGACGGCAAACGTGATGCGCCGGATACCGCGCCCGAGGAGGAAAACTTCCTAAGCGGTTATTTATAAAAAAAGAAGCCGCCTACAATCAATCTATGCGACGGTTATTTACAATTTGACTTGTTATGGAGATCACATATTTTTTGTTATTAATATTTTTACATTTTAACGATGTATTAAATATCACTATTATTATTATGCGGGGAAATCCTTTATGTAATATAATCTATAAATAGTAGCCTATTTTATAACATTAAAAAAACATGAGCAAACTTACACTTTGGAATATTATACATGTAGACAGTGTGCAAGTGTTGAATTTGCTAATCCAACTCAATGGCTAGTCTTTCAACCACTTCCTCATCTTCTTCCTCCTGAATTTCTTCACTGTCCTCATCATCATCATCATCATCATCATCTGTGGTAACCCAGTCAGAGTCTGAAAAACAAATCTTGTTTGCTGAGCGGTGGATATAAAAAGGACGCCAAAAACAAAACGCTACCGTCATAGACTTCAAACGGTCGCGCGGCGAAAAATTCCCGTTCGCGCTGGTGGTCGATGCGATGCATGCGATGCTGTCGCCGCACGTTCGACATCTGCACGTTGACCTCCACCTGCATTCGGATGTCGAGCGCCATGAACGCGACGGCGATGATGATCGGAATGCGGTAGCGTGCCGTCCATGCTAGCTTGCACAGGAAGATGAACGCCGAGCCCATTCTTTCACATTTCAATCATTTCGATTGTGTTTATCAATTTTACAGACGATACAATTATAATACACACGGCGGCTGAACAAACAACCTCAACTTTACGAAACCTAACCCGCAAAACTTGCACTTCTGCAGCACTACCTCTCCTTGTTTAACTAACGTAACAGACGTCACTGATCAAAAATTAGCAATTTTGTACAAAAGTTTTTAGCCGTTGAGCAATGCAGAGGCAAAATGTTTTCAATCAAATGGAGATTAGGCGAAGTAGATAAATAATGATTAATTACACGATGAATTCACATTGCTGGTGATTGTTGGTGCGTGGGGAAAATACCAATCATTATAAAAAAAATCAATTTTTATATGGTATGGCAAATTTTTCCCATAGACTTCTTCAAACAAAACTTTCCAATTTATAATAAAATTATTATTGGCTCAACTCATTTATGCTGTTGGATGTACCAAATTCAGTGTAGCGGCGTATGTACGTATGATCGTAGCCGCTTCATTGCCGGTATTTTCCGAAAGGGATTATTGCCGACTATTAGAATTAGAACATAAGCAGTACCAGGAACTCGGACTGGAAGATGCATCTTACGTCAGGGGGGCAACAACGCGATCTACCCCCAACTCACACCATGAGCCGGGTGCGCAGGTCATCCAGGAGGAGTCTTGTCCGTGAAGCGCAACCGAAGCATTGATTGTCCAAGAGTGTGTAAAGTTATGTGTGCGAAGGTGTACTAACTTCCCCACATTAGTAAATGTTAAGTGACAAGAATGTAATACATAAGCAACAATAGATGCTGACAATACACTAGGCAACGTCATCAATTGTCTAATACGGATGCCAAAAACGGACATTAGCTAAATCAATAATTTAAAACAAGTGAATGTCATCCCAACGCGGTGGCTATGAAACATTTGAAGAATACCGTCACTAAGCGACCCTCAAGCATACCTAACAAAAGGTGCAAATGCGCATTTGATCAAATTTTCATTACGAGGTGGTTGCTGCTGCCGTGACAAAATGAGTTTCAAGATGCCGTGCACGTGCAAGGAGTTCCTTGCCGCCAGGAAGAAGGCGCGCGCCGCCGCCGAGGCCACCGCTGCGGCTGAAGGCAGCCAGCACGTGCAACCCGTTTCACATCCACCTCCGCACAAACCCAAAGGTAGCAGGTAACAGGTATTCAATGATGTTGTCTGCAATGCTCTTTCTTATAGGAATTGCAAAGTCGGCAAAAGTCGACGCTCCGAAGAAGCGTCAGTCAGGTCCGAAGCGCAAAAAGAGCAAGAGGAAGCTTCGAAAGCGCATTGCGTTGATGACGAAGTCGGAGATCGAAGAAGCCCTGGCCCGGTACAAACGCAAACGCGAAAACGAGCAGGCAATACTCGTGCAGCGAGACAACAACATCCACCAAAAAGTGACTTCTTCATCGTAATGACCATTTACTTATTTCATTGATTATTGCAAGAAATTTATTTCTTTTTTACAACTGAACTCATGCATAATAAATGTCGTGCATTAGTGTTCTATTGAGAGATGCTATTAAATAAAACGATTAATTGTCCTTAAAGATCATTTATTGGGAAAAACATCATAAGCTAGTGGGCAGATTTTTCGTCGAAATCTACTTGTTTTCCTTCACTTGCAGACCTGCAATAGAGAAGAGTGCATTTTAGAACACGAGAAAATGTGACAGTGTGGAGAAATAATGTGGCTCATCTAAATTACAAACACAGCATTTTTAGCCGGGTTCGGGGTAAGTGAGAGCCTCCCATCTTCAATATATCCCATCAAACTTGCACCCAATTGCACATGGAGCAATGAGCTTAAAAGTAATGGGATGGCATGCTAGATCAAGTAAATGCTAACCTGGTGGCAGTGACTGCTTCAGTTTCTCTGCCTTCTCCTTGTCGAAGATCACCAGCGTGTAGAGAAAGCGGGAACAGCGCACCTTGAACTTAGTGTTGTTTTTCTTGGGGTTGTTCTTGATCTTCACGGCTGCAACGAGACAAAGCGCACACGTCAGTCCAACGCATTTGATATGCCACAAAGGGAGCACTTACATTTAGCGTCCTTCCTCCTGGCGCGCAGAAGGAAATCCTTGATCTCTTTAATTTCGCGTGGCTGTAAAAGACATGGATGCTAGCTGCGGTCGTAATAATGGGTGTGGGAGTATTGTACATACCATGATTGTGCTCTGTGCGGTTGATGCTGCAATCAAAACAAATACGATTTAATCAGTTTGCGGACACGAAACGGAATTCAATATTGGGCGCAGTCGATGGATGATTGATGATTACTTGCGTTGGATGGTGATTATTGTGGTTTGGGAGTGTTATTTCGCCGATGTTCAATGATTTAGCTCAATTTAGCTTACTACGTACCTTGCTTGACCGCGGACGTAAGCGAAAAGGGAAAGAGATGTACGGAAGTGGATGCGGAGGTTAGCTTTTTAATTCGGATTCGAACCATAGGCGCGCCCGGCGCGCCACAATCGTAAGCATGGAGTAGATTGGTACACAATGGGAATCTTTCGGCGCTTTCGGCACATAAACACCATAAACACGTTTATAAATTCATAAAATCTGTGTAAAATTGTGCGAAGCAGGATAATAATAATCTGTGCTAATGGAGGAGTTAGATATGGAGCAGCACCGTGATGTAAGATTGGTGGAAATGGATACCGAAAACACAGAAGATCGTTCCGTGTTTTGCGGCAGTTCTCTCCCAAATATCATCCCAAAATGCGATGTTATCGTCACAAATCTACCAGACGATAACTACGTGCTTGCACGTTTAAGAGAAGCGTTTAAAGAAAATTCATCAGCAGGCCAGATCTGGATGATCACTGCAAAAGCTTTATATCCAAATGTTTTTAGCGTACAAGTAAACATTCCATCACTGCACATTATTTTACATTATAATAACATTCTTCTTGTAGTTTCAAGCATATAAAATTGAAAAAGCCTCCGAAAATATTAGCCAGGCAGCACGATGCTTCAGTGATTTGGTGGCAAAATTTCAACAAGTGCCTGAATGCTGGGAGGAAATCAATGCATGCACAACTGCACTCCAAACTGTTGGGGAACTGGATGAGGAGAAGCAATTCTACTGCAAGATGTTCGTGCATCTAAGCTCAGAAGTGCAACACAAGCTGTTATTAATCGCAGCTGACTATTGCAAGGATACACAGGAGCACTGCAAATTATTACTGCAGCTTTTGCAAAAGTTTCCTTCTGCAATTGGCACTCATGGGGTAACATATTATGATTGTATTTCAATTCGATATTTTAAATTGGATGATTTTAGATGGAGTTAATTGAAAAATTGTTGCTTGCTGAGAAGAATAATTGTGCAAAAGCACAGCCAGTCAATATCTATAGGAAGTTATTGATTTGTGACCTTATACCTTTGTTGCATGAAACAGGCAGTGAATTGGATCTTTCCTCAGAGATGGTATTTGATTTATTTCATAAAGCTTTTGACTACCATTTGAATGTACTTTGGGACAACATTCACAATGATAGAGTAAGAACAATATTAGTGGAGACTAAGCTGTACAGCTTATCATTTTACCATTTGCAGGAAAATAGTCTCAAATCCAATAAGGATTCCTGGAATAACCTATATAAACTTTTCAAATTTACATCCAAACAATTTGGTTGGGAATTATCTTTATCGAGTTTCAATGAAACTTGGTGCAAAGAGTCTTATTGGCAATTAATCTTAGATTATGTGTCCAAGAGTGATTTAGATAATCAAGATATCACCAAGCAGCTATCTTATGCAGTGGCGATATATCTGCTGTATTGTCTTCATCAGTACTTGACTTGTTTGAATGCTGAGAATATCACTGGACAATTACATCCATCATTACTATTAGTACAAGGTTTCTTGAATCCAAATCTACCGCGTTGTACAGCTGAGCGTGCCAAGAGGAAGAAGGCGGAAGTATTGACTGATGGACCAATTATTAATCTTGAGAAGAATACTTTGAAAAGTATCGTGCCGAACTTTTTGGCTGCCGTGAGTTGTTGGGAGTTTCTGCAGACCGCCGACAGTCTCAATCGTGAATTCGTGCGTTTGAGTGGCTTGCTGAATTTTGAGCGGTGGCTCAGCACGTTTCTGGTTGATGTTCTTATCTATAAGGATCAACATGAGAATGCTTTAAAGCGCTTGGATAACGACGCGTTATATCCGTTGCTACCGAAGTATATTCTGAAGGCAGAAATCTATTTCTTGAAGTGCAACTATATTGTATGTGATTTGAAAAACGCTTCTATGGTGGATAATGTGCTTGTGTTTCTTTAGGTGTGTTATGAACATGTACGCGACGCACTTGAGGCAATGGATGATACAATGCCAGTTGGTGAAACATGCGAGCACCTCACCATCGGCGGAACTCGTCGCAATCTGCATTTCTTGCCGCTGACTCGCGTAGCTATCACGCAGTACCTGTCGAAGTTCGTGCTGCACGCCATTCGCGCCAACGGCTTCAAAACCGACATGTCGGTGGGTCACTGCTTCGTGCTGATGCAGATCGACTGGCCGCGCGACGAGGCATTCCTGCCGGCGCTCATCGGCGAGATCTGCAAAACGCGCACTTTCTACTACCTGCTCTTCCAGACTTATATCGTCGAGATTGACATCCTCGAAGAGCTCGCTTTTCTCTGGAATAGTCAGAATGGTCAGATTACTTATGAGATCGTGCCTAATATGATAACGCGGCGTATTGGTACGCGCGGCGCTGATAAGGGCATTCGCGAGGAGATTAAGCACACTATCAAACGGCAGATTGAGCACGCTGATGTAGCTATACATGATCTTATTCGTCAGTTTCTTTTGCAGGAGCGCACGCATGTTGGTGTTAGTCTGGTGTGATTTACATTTATAGTTTTGTCAAATTTTTTAATTCAAAAATGTTCTAAACAATGTCCATAAGGCGGTAGCCATTGCTATTCCCGATCAATCCAAAAAAAAAATGCATTCTTCAATTTGGTATATTTGTTCCTCTATTCAAATATTTATTTACCGACGAAAATTTGCAGTACGGAAATATAACAAAATCTATTTTGATAAAATATCCTTCATTACGCTTATCCATACCGATATAAACTTGTGCTGAAAAACGGTTGCAATGCTTCCGGTTTGGAAAAATGGTGGAGTGCTGCTAGCTGGATGAAATCGAGATGACGCGTAATGCCAAACTGAGCTCCAACATTTGCATAATGATGAGCCACAGGTTTTGACGCGCCTCTTCCCCAATGTTTCGCTTCGTCGCTGATGAGAGCACGTTCGAACCGGTGCACGCCGATAGCAGGTTGTCAGCGATGGTGGCGGCGGCGGCGGCGCTGGCGATGCCGATAGCGACGTGCTCGTTGTCGGGATAGAAAATGCGGGGAAAATGCGTGATAGCAGCGCCCGGCGCCATCCGGCGCAGACATTGTCTGACGCCCGGCGCTTGCGCACGGCCGGCCTCTGGTTTCTCTGCGAAGCAGCTTTGTGCAACCACCTACACCACCTACCCACCTCTTGCCAGTCGTGGTCGCGCCTGCGTCGCGTTCGCGCAGTCCTGCGTCCTTCATCCAGCCTTTCCTCGCGCCTGCGGGGAGGGAGATATTTGTTTCGTTTCCTATGCGTCACTGCCCGCCGACTTGCATGGCCGTGTTCGATTGTCGGCCAATTATCGGCGCGTGTGTGCCGCGGTGCGCGAAACGCATCCTTCGCGAGCATCGCGCGGGCCGCGGCTGCGGCGTTCGCGCCGGTGAATTACGTTCCTTTCGCGGCGAGAATTTCGCTAATATGCCTTCGCGATTATACGTGCGCACGCAAATCAGATGAAATGTTTGTGCCCCACAAACAATGCCTGTGAAATGTGGGCCACTTGACGCGGATTGAACCAATATGGCTTGTGCGGAGTCACGTAATTTGCGTAAATAATGCATGCATGTGAGTGATGCTGGTGGTTTGGGTGTAAATTAAATGAAAAACTAACTTGGACAAGCAGGGGAAGAAGAATAATGCTCAACATTTTTGCTTCTCTGCATTTGATTGCGATGGTATTTATGGACCATGGAATTACAATGCCGATCGCCACGTGCCGATCCTTACAAGTGAGCATGCATTCATTCATTGTTCTTATAGCTTATTTTTTGGGGGTTGGGTGGCTAACTTTGCCGATGAATTCATGAAACGGACTTTATCACTATAATTCTTACATATTTCCATTTATTATAATATCATGGAAGAAAACGCTATATTATGAATGTAAATTTGTTAATTTTCGAAATATATTTATGACAATAAATGTAACGTCCTAAAATTTGAAATCGGGTCACTTTAGAAAATGAAATTATAAAAATCAGAAATTTCATGAGTAATAATGCAACGATTATTGCAGATTGCACACAGATTGCATATCTGCATACCGACTAGCCAGTAATAAATGAGTCACTCATAATTATCCTTTTAATTTCATCCTGTATAATTACTGTAGTATTTCGTAAGACTCATACTTATCTTATTTCCTACAGCAGCCTCTGTTCATTAGAGCAGTCATGAGTGCTAGATCATAAATTAACCATTCCAGTTCTTATTCCGTTTTCTGATAGCTATACTTATCTGTAAATATCACATTCTCGTTACGGTAAAACAAAAGGAATGCAACCACAAATTTGTGGTCGACAATGGTCAGAAAAATAGAATTATCAAGAGACTGCGTTTTATTCTTGACCGACCATAACTATATTGTTGAAGTTGACTTCTGTGCGTTATAAACGTAATCCATACACATCAAAGAAACAATCGTCAAATCCGGAATCACTAGAATTTCTTTTTATTTTTTATTGATTAGAGCAAATATTATCAGTTTGATTCTTCTATTGGTTAACCTTCAATACAAGATCGATGTCCCATTTTTTTTTGTTAGATATTACATTAGAGTTCATTACGGATTTTCGATTGAATCAATCATTAGAAAAAAGAACGGCAGAAAGAGAGTGAATCGGTTCAATAATGCATGCTGATTATCTATTGAAATCGAATATTTAAATGGATTATATATGAAAGTAGAAGTAGAACGAAAAAAAACTGCAGTCTTTGAATTGATTGGATGTGTAATGATCCAATTTTATGCTAGATTCTCTTTATATAAGTAAATTTACTAAAAAAAAACAATAATATAAATAAATAAAAATGAAACCAAATAAAAAATTTAAAGAAAATCGTACACATAACTTTGATAACGTTTGGTTGCGATATATTCCTCCGCTTCACATTAAACTTATGTATTGTCGCGATATGAAACTTTCTTCGCCGTTTTTCATATAAATTGGGTACATTTGCACCCGCTTGATACGTGTAACCACTGTTTGTAACCACTAATGCTTCGCATATATCTGCATCAATCTGCATTCAACTGGTAATGATGAAAATAATTAATTGCTGGCTATGCTTTCATTCTTTTATTGATAAATTTTCTTAGTTTCTTACTTGTTACTAAAGATATATCAATCTCCTCATAATTGATAATATTTTTATAAAGTAATGTTATACTGTGAATACGAGCAATGCATGTGATTTTCATAATTCAATGTTTTGTTATTATTGTATTTAAAAATGTAATTATATTTAAATTATTTTCGACCCGTCACCGTCCTTTACTGATCAAACGTCCTGTTTTTATTCGGCGGGAATTTTTAGATTGATGGATTCACTAAATATTCGAGGGTCATGTGAGTGTCAGTAACGCGGCATTTATTATTCGTGTGATCTATTCCTAGCTGATTGGTATGTGCATCGTGTCGCAACGAAATTTGCGAAGCGCAAAGTGGTGAGAGAGAATTCAATCAATTGTATAGGAAAGAAAAAATCTAGTACATACTAAAGATTGGTTGAGCATATTTTACAGGACTGTAGATCATATGCACAGACTGATTGAAAATCCGCACGATGCTACCAAGTAAAGAAAAAACTTCCTTTTAGCAAACTGAAGCTTTATTATAAGAACGCTGAGCATTTATCAATCTAATATCATTGTTTAACTACTTGAGGCAACATAAGCATTTATGTGACACGGACAATGATTTATTAATCATGTTTTTCCAAAATGAAGAAATATTTTCCATGCAGACAACGTACGACCCATGCTATGAGTACTCTAAGACTGAGGTTTTGTGGCTACTTGTCTTGAAGATGGGTACTTCCGCCGCCCCTTTTCACACCCATGCATTGCTCTTTTTTTAATGTGCGCACATTTAATGGAGGAAATAAGCGCAAAGCTCGGCCACGTCTAGTAGCTTTTTTGGCTAGGATTGAGTGGAAGTGGAATGGGAAAAAGTCTCGACGAGCGCGCATATTCCGCAAGGAGCTCGAAATGTGCTTTGACTCTGTTGGCTGAAAAACAATTCTACATAAAATGTCGTGGTTGGGGATTATAGGATAACATTTTAAGAGACTTTTGCCCACCACCACAATCGTCCATGATTCAATATAAAATTATTAATTGTGTGTATAATGAGCTTTATCTGCACGCCTACACTTTGCTGTGGAGTGCAATTATTGTCGTAATTAGTTTGTGTCACAACCGTGAACGACGGTGTTGACGGCGGGTCTAGCGTTGATGCTGACGGCGGTTGGTTTATCTAGTGAGCGGCAATTGCAAAACCCACCCATGTCAGGCTCACACGTTTTATGAAAGATTGGTTCGTAATTAAGCCTTCAAGAAGGTGCTGCTTATCAGCAAGAAAATCTACCAAAAGCCAAGTTAGAAAGAAAATACTTAATATTTTAAATCCTATTAATATTGTAATGTTTAACTAAAATAGCAAACATGCAATGATCTTCTTTATGTTATTCTATACAGAAATTAATGACCCGCGTGCTTGACAGATCATAAGAAATATGCCAAGTTGCACCTATGAGTATGAAAAGCGATAAATACATTATGCATGCGTTTTTTAAACATATACTGACTGTCGCCGATTTGCGCAATAACATTTCGCTTGTAATGTAAAGTACGTGAGATTTATTCCATGTATGTGCTAATTGGTGCAGCGATTAAGTAATCCGTGCGCAAGCTTAAACTGCGGTTTTTTATCCATCGATGATCTGCTTCCAGATCGCGGATCTTCTTGCTTGGCATCATCAATTACCACACACGAGTTACCTACAATTACATCTAAGCTGATGTAATATGGTAATAAGCGGGTAGCATAGTGTTACTTAAACGAGTTGATCACATTTGCCTTTCACTTGCCGAGTATTCCGAATAATTATTTGCTCCTTTAACACATAGTATCGACGTTTCACTTTTACTTCTTATCTGGATTACCTACCTAGGAATGTGTCGTTTGCTGTCGACAATCTGTGATAAATGCAAGTATACCTATATATTAATATGCAAACTAATACTGCAATAATCCAATTGTCTAAATTTGGTCAATTGGTCATGCAAATCACTAATTTGTAACAAGAATTTGTCAAAGACATTTTGTTTCTTTTGTATAAAGGATGTTCCAAAAGTAACGCAAGATTTGAATCTAACATAAAACACAGTTTATATTAATTTTATTGTAACTTTTTTATTGATTCATAATGTTAATGAGATGAGGTTTTGTATGAAACCATCATACATCAGGCAAATGGTCTCAATAGCTTTGCACAAATGCACAATTTATCTAAATTTGCCAAGACCATCATTCCCACACAATTAAATTTCTTTTTACGGGTGTTTTTGAAATCACAGAACTAAGTCAACTACCCGCTCATTAAAGGAGAAGACTCACCGCTGCATTAAAGAAATGCAGCCATAATTATGCAACATTTGATGAAAATTTTCGATCATACTATGCTCATGCGCGTGCAGCCTATTTGCCCTATGTGTTTCCATAAATTACCGTATCTTAAGTACTTCATGATTCCACAAAAAAATTCAAACAAAAGACTAAAAACCGTGTTTTATAGTTAATTCAAATCTTGCGTTACTTTTGGAACACTTTTTATATACGTATTATTGTCGAGCTAACAGATATTTTCCTATTCCTATTTTTTGCTGGGATAACACATTCTTAAACTTTATTAAACCTAGTGCCATATTTGAACCCATTCATTGCGTGAGAGTGCAGCATCCTCGTTGGAACTGCTTAGATAGTGTGCGTAGACAGCGCCATCGAATAACTACTGCATCGACATACTCGTACTACATGTATAGTTGGGAGTGAACACAAACGAAGGAAACTGATATAATTTGGAGGGGTTGCGGGGTGGATGTAAGGATGCGCCATGCACGTATCTTTGTCGGTTCAGCTACTCGCATCGCAATACAAAGCACCTCACAATAACCTGAAAGGATAACTGTACCTTAGGGAAATTCCCGGAACAATACTTGTTTCTGTCGCATTTTCATCCAAGCCTCTCCCTTTGGCATATTTTAATGCAAAAAAAGCTTCCTTTTTTATTCTTTTACAACTATTGCATGCAAACACTTAAATTAGTGATACCTGCACAACACTGTTTTCGAACAGGATACTTGCAATAATATGAATTTGACAATAATGCTCACAAAAGTACTTGCATCACAATTAATTCAACGAACTTATACATTGCCGGGTAGTTTCGGTTTATTCTACTTCAGCCAATAATCATTCCATTCAAATGGTCGCATCTGCCGGAGGAAATCCACGCGGAAAAAGTTTGACCATTCGCTTTGCATGCCCATATAGTCTCAACGGTTACCGTTATTGGGGGGCGACGCCACACAGGTTCATGAATAATAAACAGGGTGAAACGTGGTGCTGTTGGCGGAAAAGTTGAAGCTGATGATCTGGAGCCCTATTGCAAACTGTAGAGCGTAATCGCTTATGTGAGTTTACTTTCTATCTCCACCTGCAACAATCGCCATGTTACGCAACCGTACATTTACAACGATTGCTAGTGTTATTTAAGCCTGCAAGGGCACATTTTTTCATTTGCGAGGTATTATGTCATTGCCGCAAAAATATTAATTAAGGGAAGAATTTATAATTTTTTATTACTATAAAATTGCAATAATTTAGCCCAATATCTTTCCTAAGTTATGTTTTCCTAATTTCCTGAGAATTTATAAATTAGGGAGATGATATCACATCAAATCAGTTGTCCTAGTTGCTAGCACCAATCGCCTTTGGCAACAAATTCTTACGAAGATGTCGTTGTTGCGTTCACGATGATTTCGCGCAGCTGGTCGTTGATGACCGGCATGTCATTGCGATTGAGCTATGGTAGCACCTGCTTATCATGTTTTTGCATCGCCTTATCATTGATGAGCTTGGCGCACTGCTTGGTGCGATTTATGTTGGTTCCAGGTTTGCCGCCGAAATTGGCAATGTACGAGTAACTTACTTCTACTCGTCAACTACAAATTTATATTTGTTGTGCTTGGTAGCCATCATCTTCTCCTCGCTACTTTGCTGAAGCTGGCGATCAGTAAGATGCCGTTCGGGTAGGTCCCCCGAATCAGACTTCATATTTGTTGAGTTTTCAGCTCTTTCTATTGCAATTACTCAAAAATGATTAAGATTCGTTTGATATGTATATTTCTGACTTTTGTATCGGGGCCTACTTGAAGTGGCTTCAACAGCAATACAAGATTTGAGTTGTAATAAAGACGTTGAGCTCGGTCATGAATAATATTGCCAACAGACCTCAATAATGAGTACAAATATCTGTCATATTATCGAAATAAGGTTTGGGGTGGTAATGATTGATTTAGAGCGGTTTCTACCGTGATAATAGTAAGGTCACAAAATACACTAATTATTTTGAAAATACAGTTAATACAGTATTTTGAACCACAAGGCAGTAATTTATATGCGGTGACTACATACCAGTATGTGCATGTGCTATTTGTACACGCGATAAACAATATCACGTAATTAAAACATTATTCCAGAAATTTACGTGTTATCTATGTTTAATGATATAGCAGTACCCGCTGCCATCCTATTCACTTTGTTGTGAGGCTGGCGCGAATAACAGATGAAATCAATCATTAGTTTTTGCGCGCGCGCGCGATGCTGACAGTGCTTGCGCATTTGCCGACCATAAATCGAAGTGATTTGAACGCATCTTTCCTACTTTCTTCTCGTGTGGCATATACGATGCGATTGCTTGATAAACTTTCACGCGTTTGTGACTTTCATTTCTGCTACATACTTTTTCGACACTCGCGCGCTGCCGATGCTCATCTTCACATTGCCAGTCTCTCTTCTTGGTTGTTTATTTTGATGCGATGCGCCAACGGCACTTGCATACCTTGTTAAATGGGGTAGATCATCATCATTTCGTTTGAAGATTGGTAATTGAGTCCCACTTTGAGCTTACAAATTGCAACAAATGCACAATTGCAAAGGAATCTTCCAAAATATCAATTCTCCCGTCCTCTTCAATACTTTTCAGATTTACTTTGTGATTCCTTCTAATGAATCCATATGGTACCTGCCTATATCCTTTTTACTTTATTAGCAAAGACAAATAAAGGATGACATTCCAATAGTTTTCATATTCGATGAATCGTTAACGTGACACGTTGCTTAGAGTTGAACAAGAATTCATATAAAATGTATTTACAATATTAATAATTAATATTAAATGAAAGTGGCACCGTTTGGTTAGTCGTGAATACTTCTCATTGAACCGCGTGTCACTTTTATATTATTCATGTAATTCTTGATTATCACTGATGATAATCTCCTAAATCTGATAATTGTCAAGAACAGTTTTGTCAAAACTATCAAATGAACACAATTTCATTTTAATCGCTTGCACTTAAATTATAATTCATTATAATTACCTCATTCATGGTAAGTAACTGTATTTAAATAGACAAATAATTAAAACAACAAAGATTCTGTGTAAGTACCTGAATATACAGATAAGACGCCGTCAGCATTAAATTACTTAGTACGAGTAAATATTACATTGTAACACTTTTCTTCTACGGTAAAAATTTGTTTTATATAAGTTTATCTTTCATCTTACATTACGCTTAATTATAACAATAAATACTTTAACTTACTTATAAGGATTTTTCTGTTTCTATTGGCTGCCAAATAGCAAATTTGTTAAACTGTTTTTTTTTAAACCAGAGGTTATTGTCAACTTGGCCCACATTTATGACATATTTACGTTGTTGTAAACATGTTTTATACCAGCATTGTAAGTTAAAAATCTTGATAATTTCCACATTGTAAGCATTGCGCATTTTGATACGAAACCACATAAGGAATTCGCGTTTGAGTGCATAAATACTCTTTAATTATGCGTATTCCTGCATCTAATTATTTCAAGAACGTTGAATGTTTATTATTTGCATTCGGTACCGTAATTTAGCGAGATTGAATATAAGTACACAGAATGGTGGACAATATTTCTCTGTTTGGAATTGGTATTTTGTTTGTTTTATTCTACACTATTCCGGAGGATCCGTTCTAATCAGTCGCAGTGTAATTGATGTGGCCATGCATAACATCATCACTTGAAATATGTTATTAACAAGTGCCTATTTTAAGATATATTAAGATATCCTGTATAAGTTATGGAAGCTTTACGTTCTTATGCAATAATGCAATTTTAATAGATATTTTTTACTCATGCGTGGAGCACGGTGATTGGTCCAAACCGTCGCATGATGATGAGCGGTTTGGAGGTACTCCGCACAAAATTCTTGCCAAGGTACTCATTCAGCAACGGCATTCTTAGGTGTTTGACACAACCAATCGTTTATGTTGACTTTATAAGTATACTTATAGCATACGAATGACCTTGGTGAAGTATCAACTCAATCGGTATTATAATCGTGTGCATTCAATGACAATGAGTGAATGTCCGACGTTAATCTATATGAAAAGTGCACATACAATAGTGTCTTCACAATTTACGCAAATTATATCGATATTAACAGTAGGTATTGAAGAAAAAAACCTGTAAATATCTAATATTTATACATTTTGACATTTAACCAAAAGTATATAATTATTGTCTATCACATGATGATTTTTATCCAATACATTTATTGTTAGTCATATCTCCGCCCGTCACTTTCACTTCGAAGCGGGTGCCTGACGCACAACTCAAAAGATGGGATGCAGCTTCTCATCACTGTGTCACATGCATTGATGGCCAAAGTTGCAAAACAACCATGATCGGAAATGTTTGTAATGTTAGTCAGGAATTTACGTTATGACTCCATCGCTTTCTTTGCTTTCACCGATACTCGGTATTTAACGAAACCGGAAAAATATTAGGTTAGTGAGTTGTTAAATGTTTTTTAAATATTTATATTTTTCTCGTGTTGTTTTTGTGAATAAATTGCACAAAAATGGATTCCGGAAGCATAAATTCCGTTTATGGCGGTGATTCATGGTTTACCCATTCAAATAATACACGAAAATAGGAATTAACAACATTAACTACGCACTATACAAATGTCATCATGCATGGTTGAAAATGTTTTCAATTGCAATAAAAGATTGGACTGCTTAGTATTAGACGGAGTGCGTGAATGTTGTATTACCATATAGTTCTTGGTCCAGCTGGCATTCAACTTTCACGAATTCCATTGTGTGCATCTTTGCCTGTCGCTTCGTCTCGAAAGCCATGGTCGTGTCGTACTCGTCGATTAATTAGCAAATGGTGTCAGATAACTTAATATATCTATTTTTTAGGCTTCAATGGTTTTCAATTCCTGATTGATTCTAGTTTCGTTTCAACGTAGGGATAACAATTTTACTGTTTCCAATGTAACATCGCGAAGGATTTTAACTGGTTTTTGATTTCATTAACAACTCGGCAGTGTAGTATAAATTTGATAGCTGCAATTGTTACGCAAAAATTGATTCACATACTTGATGCGCGCGCAGATTGCGCACGAATGTGAAATTTTGCATTTCAAGCATAAAAGAGAACGCATAAATAAACTGTAATTACTAATTAGCCAATAGTTTGTTGTGAAAAGCGATCCGGTCAACAGACGCGAAGCAGGTGATGTACATTTCCCTCATTATGTAACCAACTGTAAGAAAAATCGTGGCTCTTAATGAGCAACGGTTAGTTGGCGTTGATTAAATGTCGTGTTCGAAAACTTAATTGCATGTTATTGATTGATTATTCACATACGGGTCAGCAACGAAATCGACGTATATTTTTGCATAATTTTATGTCTACATTGAAATAGCATTCATTAGATTACGAATGATACAAATGCGGTCGCTAGATCTCCAGATATTTGAAATTCTTCGCCGCAAGGAATTCCCGCGCATAATTTGGTTTCGTAAGAAACCACTTACACGTATAAATATATGTATATGATACTACCTTGAACGTGTAAAATGTAGACGAACAACTGCTGATAAGCACACCGCCGCACTAGGTGTTCCCGCAAAGTAATTCCAATCGCACCAACTCGCTTCCACTCGACGGCGACGGCGACGGTTTGCGTGCGGAGGACATACATGCTGGCTGGCGGGGACGGAAAGGTGAGGTGTGCGTGACGTTCGCACTGGCTCAACGAATAAAATGTAATTCATGCCGCTGTTTGTATGTACTCTTGCGGCTTGCGCGCTTGCGTGGTGGGCGCAGAGCAAGCAGAGAGTTGGCGAAGTCAAAACTCGCTTTGCGCCATCTTGCGCATCCGCGACGCCGCCGATCGCCGCCAGTCGCGTGTTCGCGGTCGTCGTGCACGCAGCAACCTACGAAGAGTGTTGTGCGCGGTGTGTGTGTGTACGCGCGCGCGCGCGGTCGTCAGGTCGGTCCGTTACGCGACTCTTCGCTGAGTCGGATTCCACGTGATTAGCGCCAACTGCGCGCGACGACCGACGGCAAACGCACACAAATTCTCATTATAACCGATGCGACGCGCACAAACTTCATTAAACAAACTTCTTATTCTAATGCGGATTAGGCATCTATCTGATGGTTGATGAAATAAATGCATGGTATTTGTCATTGGTGCGCGTCGCAAGAAGACCAGTAAGGCAACTTGTGAGTAGTTTTACTGTTAGCGTTGTCGTACGTCGTCCGTCGCAAGCGTCATCGATTATGCTCGCTGTTTCGTATTGCGGTGAAGCTAATTTGTGAGCCAGTGTATGTATGCAGCTGATGCGCGAGTGTGGTGTTTGCGGCGTCCGTACTTTTCAAATATAATCACTCGGAGGAGCGCGAGCGAGCGGAAGGAGTGCGGAGAGTAAAAACGAGTCTTCTCTATTCCATTTGATCGGCGATCGACCCGCGGTGGCGGCGAGCGAACGGTGAGAACAGTAACGTCGGCGTTGGGCACACACCGCATTCGCGACTGATAGCACTTGTTACGTGATGCAAGAAGTATTTTTCGATACTGGTTTTGAGGACAGAAGACAGTGGGATAGTGCGTCGCAGTGTCGCACTTCTATCGGATTTCTTCGTGTCGACATCGACGTCGACGTCATATTCACTACGTAGTCTTCTGGAATTAAGGTAAACAACTTTTCGCAGCGGCGCGACTCTTTGGCGAAGTTCACTCGAAGACAAGGTTTATTTGTGTGGTTGATTGTATGTATCTTCATTTACGCAAGGATCAAGGCGAACAAACGAAACACTAATCACGTTAAAAGTCAAAGTTTACAATGTTTAGTACGTAGTTCTTTCCTTGTACAATATCCGAATTTCTGTTAAAGGGTAACGAGTACGTCGACGAAAGTAGGTAACTGTGCTGCACTTTGATTATGAAAAATCGCAAATATTAGCACACGTCATGACAATACATGACAATATGAGCATAATTCTTGAACACAACCTTATGACATTATGCATGGGAATATGCAATGCGTTTCTGCTGTGATGCGTTTCTTCAATAGGTTATTGCATGGTTGACCAACTTCTTACTGGCTGGGGAAGGCCGATGCCGGTGTACTATGTCCTGTCACGGAAATATGCTCCGGATGCGCAGCTACTAAAATTCTATAATGCGTGATATAAACGTGCAATTATTATCTTTGTGGCATTCATATAATAGAATGTTTTCAATCATCGCTAACAGAACAATAATTCACAACATACTCTCTAATCTTTGTTAATTAGGAGTTCTCAATAAATATTTATTTCGATCGACTCAATCGATTGATTCATAAATCGTTTCTTCTTATCGTCGTAGCATTAAATAAAATTCTGAAGTAATTCTTTTACGTTCTTATTCTTCAATTATATTTTGTCTTATTGGTTGGAAAGAATACACAGTAGGTTTGGTTTACTCAGAAAACATTACATTTCAGATATGTGACACTATTACATACTTATGATATCTCGAAAGCAAACCCAAAACGCTTTATTTTAAGCCGTATTTAGAGTGCACTTAATCTTTTATTAATTTCAAGCAAACATTGCCCTTTAATTTTTTGTATATATATAAATTATTTTTGGTATTCTAAATAGTTTTTGTGTGTCTTTTGGGACAAATATCAAGTCAGTCATCATAATTCAGGCCATATATAATTCTTGATTACGTCACTTACGACATCTTATCAAGATACCGTTGCTATCTTTTCATAACGTCTAGCTTTATAAGAAATTATACCATATTTCTGAAATTATGGCAACATTTTCACTAATTGTAGTGCTAAATTTTCAACAGCTGATATGGTTCTCATCTAAACCTAAATCCAATATTGGTATTGACACTTTTCTTGCTCACCTGCTGCCAAGCAAACCTAATATCTTATCTTGTGCGTTTTGCATTTTTTCATCTCTAGCAATTACGGTGGTTGCTAATAAGCATGTTAGTTCCACTGTTAATGACGTTTAGGGCGGCCCATGCGGTCATCACTGGCGATTTGCACAGCAACCGAGCAAAGAGTCTTCTTCGTGGCGGAAGTGTATGTGTGCACATGCATACAGCATCACAGCATGGCTAAGGAATCGCCCACAGCACACAAACACGCGCACTCGCTGATTCCCTAGCGAGAATCTGAAATGCGCGTGGCTGCTCTCTGGTAGAATCATTGACCTCCGCGAAAACCTGTGCGACGCGACGCACGTTGGTGTTTGTCGGTTGCCTCCAAGCCCGGTTAGCGAGTTTTGATACGCAAGCGATCGCTGTAGCCTCTTTGACCCATACGAAGCAAAATCGAACGAGACTAACGGCCCCCCAGTTATGACTAATTGCACGTACATGTCCAATGCTTGCCTTGTGAATTGATAAGACGACAAGCAAGACGTTTGCGCAGCAATGAAAATGTTACCTGTTATATTGTTTACGAGCATGTTCCGTTGAATCTTACGTTGCATTATATGGGAAGAAATTGCAGTGATCATCACGTGGTGTTCGACAGAATTTGATGAGTTCTTTTACTGGAGCATGCCATTGACTGGTATTGTTCTAGATGTGAAGAAAGAAATTTACTATCGCATGCATTCAAGTGGAGCGCATTTTATCATTTATGTTATATATTATTTTGTAATTTAGCATAATTTTTTTCAAGTTCCGACAAACAATGCGTAAAGGAAAATTGTAATAAAGAGAAATTGGAATGTGAGATTTTCTTGGCAAATTATAGATCCGCCTTGTGATATAATAGATTTTTATTGTAATTCAATGAATTATGATTTCAAATCACAGCCGGGTGACTTCCATATACAATAAATAAAATGTAATTCATGCCAATCGTATTATCTTGCAATCCTGACTTTACTAACACAACAAACGCTAAATCTTAAAATTAAAATAGTAATTAAAAAGTATACAAGTAGAACAATTACTGAGTTGTTGAAAACTCTTCTGGAGACTAAAAATTAAACTTGAAATTGTATGACTTGAGTTCGGGTGTGATTCCATGTCCTTGCTGTGGGAAAGTGCCTTGATAGCATTGTAATTTCCTACCGAATATTGCTGTTGTGCACGTGTCACGCAACAACACAAAGAAATTTACAATGGATCCGACATAAACCAGAAACTTTACGCATTACGTGGACGTGCTTGAAAACACAGCACCTTCCGTTGACATATATTCAGCTCAATGCCCGGCCTGACTAGAATCGGGGATGAAAAATGAGCAGCGGAGGCGTGGCCATCAATTGTTTTACCTAAAATTATTATTTGCGTGGCGCAGCAATTTGATTTTGCGAGGAAGCGCTGCTGCTCTTCTTCCTCTTCTTCTCACGTCAGACTTTTGGAATGATTCAACGTTATGAAGAATGCGTCGATAGTTTAGAAATTTAATTAGTGCGACTCGTCCGCGCATAAACAATGATGCATTAATTTCGTAAATTAAAATCGCGACAAGCCGCCTCGCACGCACGCACGCACGCGCAGGCTCATTCTTCAATTTAACGATATAACTTTCGTTTTTCGTCTTGATTGCGCCGATCTTTATTTTCGTCGTTCAATTTCGCTTCCCCCTTTCGATTTTGCAATACGTGAGAAACGTAGGTATGTATTCCAGGCACTCTTTTGTTGAGCGCAGTGAAGCTGTCATGCCATTAACATCCAAAAACAAGGCTTACGAAGGCAAACGCGGCCGTTATCTGTTCGCCGCCCGTCCGGCGATTGTGTAACTTATCCATCCAGAAGCGGAAAGGAAGTACATATGTTCAAACGGGATGTGCGCGAGTTTCCAAGCGATAATTTAGCCACTCAGCGCTCCACTGTGCCGGAAACGAAACGAAAGCGAATCGTTTTCTTGCCGCGCAATAACGTATTAATCAATCATTTTACATGCAGTGATGCGGTTTGTCAATCAATGTGTGGATATCAAAAATGTTGTGTTTTAAATCTGGTGTTCAACAGCACTAGCACGGGATATGAGCAGGAAAAAGAAACGACGGAAACCAAACGTTTATCAATTTGTTATCACGGCATTATCAGCAAATATATTCCACACATATAATCTGCATTGCCGTTTTGTAATTTGCATGCAATATTTGAATGACACACGTTCGCAAAACGCAAAACGAGTTGGAAATCGTGGCGACGCCGACGCCGACGCCGACGTACTTTGCATAGGGTATAATTAATCTGCGCTGCTGACGGGTCGGATTCGGACATCTGTAACATCGAAACGCTGGCGTGTTTATATTAGCATTGGTGGAAAATGTGCAAAACATCACACCCTCGTTAAGCTAATGATAGTCTGTTTGGTCAAACGCATATCTCTCACGTTTTGATGTTGGCCGGGAGCACCCGATGACTAATGCGAGTTTAATGCTAGGTGGATAATGTTTCTCTTTCTTTCTCCAAAATGGAATACATCGGCTTTGGCTTAGACTACAAATGGTAGTTTTAAACTTGTAATTGTGTTATGGATGGATTTGCAAAATCGATGCTTTGCGTTTGGATCTGTTTGGGGCAATGCGGCTGGAAAGCCGGTGCGTATCGGCATCACATTAATCACCAATTAAGGCAGGAATTCGCAGTCGATTCCTCTTGTGGGGGCGCGATTTTTCCAAATCTGTAATCTATAGGTACTAAGAATAGTCGATTTGAGCGGGGTAATCCTAAAGTTCACGTCGTCGGTTTCTTAACACGTTCAAATGCTTCATTAATAATTCACCCCCGATTATGCGGAAGCGGCGCTTATCGTGGGGCACCAATCACCACCACGAATTGGCGAAGAACATGAACGGCGCGCCGCGAGGCAGGCTCATGCGGTTAAAAAGGATGGGGCCGCACATTGATAGTGAAATGAATAATTGATGCCGCACTGTTGGAGCAGGGCGAACTTTTTAAGTCTGCTTATTTACTTTTTTTTTTCGGGCGCGCGCGCGAATTTGAGAAATACTTTTGCCAGCTTACGACCGTAAGTTGGCGCACATATACAAAAATTTACGTCCGTTGCAGCCCGTTTCGACCTTTTCAACTTTTTCAATTAAAAACAACCATAACATGGATCTCCCTGCGCGCGGGGGCGGAGGGTGATCCCACTGTGTTGTTTAAATGCGATTCTTTATAATCTCACCCAAACGCACATTAGTTACGTGCCTGCCTGGGTGCGCTGTCGCGACATCGATCGCATGATTTCGGATTTGAGGGAGGTTGAAGGATGGTTCGCATCTACGGTAATCGTAAGTGCGGTAATACGGTGATGTACAGCGGGGTAGTAGCGGGCGTGAGCGTGGGTTTGGGGTGTCCAACCCAACATGTATGGTAGATGGATGGCAGCGCGCTGCGCATAACATCAAACGAACGTTGACAGGAGACTCACGGACGCACTCCGACAAGAAAGCGATTAATTACCGGCTACGGCGCGTGTCATTGGTGTGCCGGGGGTAGGGCGCCCAACCACCGAATGGGTAATTATTCAATGTTCAGCGGAAAACAATGCGTACATCACCGCAATACAATGTGTCGCTTGAAGGATTTTGGCGGCCACGGTGAACGAACGCGTTGACAACATTGGTGCCATGCATTGCGAAATTTGCGCCAATTTCCCAATGACGACAAGCCACATTTGGTCAGCGAATAAGTTTCCAATGCGTATTTTCACCATAATGGTAGCACCCGGTATACGATAATGGTCTTATTTATCATTCTGGCGCGCGAATGCGACACGAAAAAAAAAACACAAAATTGAATCTTCCGGAGGACATATTTTTTTCGTAGCAATCGCATGCGCAACTGCCCGTCATTCATCTTTTGTGCCCTTTTCCTGTTTTTTTTTTTATCCCAGCGACGATTGAAACCCGGGCGCGTTTATAACATACGCATACTAGCATAATTCACATGATAAATTACCTTATGCGACACGTTTGTCTTTATTCGCTGCAGCTGCTCGGATTGGAAATTATTCATTTTTACTCAAGCCAAGTGCGTCAATGGTACTTCAAAACGTGTGCGTATAATGGAATTTTGAGCGCCGTCATGCGAGTGCAAATAAATGCACATTACGTATGTCATTTAACGTTGTTTCACACATTTATGCACTCACGCGTAACCCAACAACAAAACTATGCGCAAATTTTGCGATTTAACCATTTTCCGCACAGTTTATTTATAATTTACAACTAAAAGAATAGAAAGCGTGTATCTGTGGCAACTGCAAGTCGCTTGTTTTATCGATCTGTAACTATGCGAGTTTATAACATGACACTGTCAAACAATTAAAAGTCATTTGTGGATGTGCCCGCCAAACTGTTTTTTTCCCCATTAAGAATTTCGAAAGCCATACATATATAATTATTATAAAATTTCATAATGCTCGCGTCGTGTGGCGATGATTTGCGTGTTACTGATTGGAAGACGTTGAGGTGCGTGCGTCATTATGAACCACCGCATCTGTTCGATCGTGCGGACGAAGCCGTCTTCAAAAAAGTGACATTCAACAGCGATGGTCGGAACATTATGGCGATTCCTTATGAAGGAAGATGCCTGCTGTTTGATGTCGACGACACAGACGGCGATAGTCTCATCCCGAAGGAGCTGCTGCATGCAACAAGCAGCGGTCAATTCAGCCGCACTGCACCGTATGAGTTCCTGTTCGGGACGTTGGACGGATATATACACAAGCATGACATTTCAACAGATCTGTCGACTCTTATCAAGCACATGGGTGAACCCGTTGACTATCTTGATATCGGTGTCACCGGTGCCTGTATGGGGGGTTGCGCCAACGGTTCAATCTTGCTCATGAAACCAAATTCGGAATCGTCATTGTCGTTTACGGTGTTGAATTCCGGGTACACCACCGTACTGGGTACAAGCTTGTCATATCCGCACCTCATGGCCTCTGGCACTTCTGACGGACGTGTGAGCATTTGGGATATCAATGCGCCCGCCCTACTAATGACCCAGGATCAGCATAGAGACGATGTGCTGGGGTTGGCGTTTTCCCCCTCACATCAGGTGGTTGCAACGGTTGGTCGTGACAGTATTCTGAACTTCTTCGATATACGCATGTCGGAATTGCTGATATATAGCAAGGAATTGAAGGCGGTGGATGCTACATGCATGACATACGATCCGTCTGGTGATAATCTGGTGCTTGGTACGCGCACCGGGTGCATCGCTTGCTTCGACCATCGCAACATGGCGAAGATATTGTCTGCGTTCCCGCAGCACAAGTCGCACGTTGCCTCCATCGTGTTCTGTCAGACGGTTGGACCAGTTTGCACACCATGCAACTACAAGGAGGATCTCTACGATCTGTATTTTCCAAGCAATTACATGGACTTGGTGGAACTGGTCGTTCGCGAACCAGATGCATTTGAACTAAACATGGTGGAAGAAACGGACTCGGAGAGTGACCTGTCGCAGCTGGCCGAGGCCCGCTGTCGGGTGAAAGTCTCCGATCACGATCTGGAAACGGAGATGCGCGTTGTGGTGAAGGAAATCACCGACAGAAGTCGACAGATGTTGGACGCTGCCGGCGCGGAACTGCTGCGCAACCAGTTGGAGGTTGCGCGCAGATTTGTGAACCTCGAAGCGGGGAACAAGGAGCGACGCGAGGAGCTCGAGGCGTGCGCCGAAGAAGTGGCGCGCAATGACGAGCAGCAGCTTGCCGACGTGCTGGGCGTAGTTGCATTCATGACCGACCGCGAAAGCTATGCCAAAATGCGCGGACGCGAACGCATAGCGGTTCATCATCAGGCTTGCGGACCCAGTCCGACCTTGTCTTCAGATTCAGGCGTGAATTGCAATTCTGTTGCTGAAATTCGCTCGTCTTCTATAATTTCGGATGGTGTTTCGTTGGTGGTGAATGTTGATAGTCAAGAAAGTTTAGTTGATCCCAGCACGCTCCATGTTTATCAATATCAGAAGCGAGACCCATGGAAGGACAGTGAGACCGATGACACTTCCCACACACCCATCAGTCCACACCATATTTAAAGGCAATTTTCATAGCAAGTAAAACGAATATTTTTTGTTTTTAATCTAAAGTTTTATACAATTACTAAATCTTCCGGAAATATAACATCGCCTGTGCGATATCAAGCAGTTCTTCATTGTCTTATTTTATTGAATTTTTGTACCCGATTTTTTGCCAGATTCACATTTATAATATTTGTTTCATGCTGCAGTGCGGATTATAGTCCAATTGTTTTTCTTTTATATTCTCGAATACATACTAGGTATATATCAGTGTTTCTGCAGGTGTAACCTCTTGCCGTTTTGTACGAAAGTACCTTTTTGACGTTCATAAATGAGATCGTTAGTTGCAAATTATAGCAATATATTATCACGTGTGCAGACGATTGTTCTATTAAATTCGCAACATGTTTGTTACGTTTTTATTATAAAAAATACTTATTTAACGTAACGTAGTGGGAAAGTGCGAAATTGAAAATATCCCGTCCTAACTTTTTGTTTCTTCTAATCTTGTTAAGTACATTAAAGCTACACAAAAAAATTGCGAAAATTATCTCTGCGTGAAAACTAAGCAGGTGTTAATCTGGGTTATTTGCGCCTTATTTAGAACGCAAACAGCTTTTATTGATGCAGCCGGTTAGGATTGATTGATCTTTTTGCACTAATCTACCGATAATTGTCTAACTCCTGGTATTTTTCAATTTCAGTGATAGCGACAGAGTACAACACGGAGCAACATATCAGCAACATAATCAATCGAAATCTTATCAATGCACATCATCGTCGGTGGCTTATGGATCGGCGTAGTTTCGCACGGGATGTCGTCGGATTGACATCATCATACTGCTAGTGGCCAACGTCGAGCAGCCAGGCATCTTGATGCTGATTTCGTCTCGTGCAATCGCGCATACGTTCGGATTTTCGCGCATTAGTGCCTTTGTCAGTCCCGTGTCACCGGCGTATTATTGCGTCGCGATCAGTGCGCGATTGTGTTTGTCATCGTGCCGGCGGTGATCGCGAAAGCAGCGCGCGCGCGCAGTGTTGCGGGGGCGCCGCGCGACGCCGCGACGGCTTCGCAATGGGCATGCTGACACGGCGCCGCTCATTTTTCATCAAGCTGGTGATCGTGATCTCCACGGCGTGGTTCACCATTGCGTTCCTGCTGTACTCGGAGAACCAGCACGAGCCGCTCGCGCTGCCGCTGCAGCAGCACGAGCGACAACCCGCCGACGACAATGCACCCCCGCAGAGCGCTAACGAGCTGCTGGTGGATGACGGCGAGCGTGCGGAAGCGTTCGGCCGTCCGCCGATGAATCGGGACGAGCTCGACAAGCAGGTGATACCGCCGCCGGACAATGTCAATGGTGCGGGCGAAATGGGCAAACCTGTGGTACTGCCAAAAAAGCTTTCAGGTATTTATCTATCTTGTTTTCGGCTAATTTTACCCCATGTGAATGGTGTATTTAAATTATTTGTTGTCCGGTTTGTTGTCAACTCGCTGTCATAATGCATTATTTTAAACGCTCGCTTTGACCCAAAAAATAAATAACTTTCGTAAATCAATACCCATTACGAATGCATATTGTGCTTTGATATAAAAACGTGGTCCTTTTGTATATGGGATTGTCATCAATCTCATAATGGCATTTATTTCGAATCAATAGTCAGTGGAATTTCCTACCATGAAAAACAAAAAAACGCGTATAGGTATTACACCCCATTTCGTAACATATCAAATCACGTTTTGCTGTTATGCGAAACGAACTGCATAATACCTATGAGCCACACAAGTATATAAAGTAGAATGCTTCTTATGGAAAGATGAAGCAGAAGCAACGCAAAGCTGACGGTGTATCTCTGACCCTTCACAGCGGAAGCGCTATTCGCGGAAAAATTCCCGTCTTGATTCCCAAGAGTTCAAAGCAATTTTCTGGTTTCTGGTGTATCATCATTGTGTCGACGTATTACGCCAAGTGCGTTGCGAAAAATATCTCATGCATTCGCGCTCCGCCAATTATTCGATCTAACACAAGAAATTGTTCCATTTATTTTCAACTATCCACCAGATATGTATTTTACGTCCTTAATTCATATATCAGTTTGTTACTTCTTCATTCTTCACATTGCGCATTTAGTTGAAAACAGATTAAATCGGGCCGAGGGAAGCGAACTCTCTTTTTCGAAGAACATAGAAACGTATTCCCCGGAGCGATATGCAAAAATGTACGCTTTCGCTTTTGGGATGCGCACAAGAGCGCAACGGTTTATCCCGGTGCCGCGGAGAGCGGCCGCGCGCTAGAAGTGGAATTTAATTTGCATTTCGATTAAGTCCACCCAATTCGAAATCCCGATTTCTGTCATAATTTTGGCTTAGTTAAATTACTTATCAAACTTTTCTCGGTCAGCGGCGCGTCTAATTAATTGTGTTGTTTTTTTTTTGCAGAGGATGTCAAGAAGATAGTCGACGAAGGGTGGCTGAAGAATGCATTCAATCAATATGTGAGCGATATGATTAGCGTACACCGCAGCTTACCAGATCCTCGAGATGAATGGTGAGTACTTATTTTCCTAACTTAGTATTTATCGTACACATTAACTGTGTACCTTGTAATGGCTGTTTTCTACACACTCTCCCCACGATTGGTGTCAGGCACACGATTTGTGCAAGAAGCTCTGGAAACTTTGAAACGTTAGAAATTGAATTTCTTTCTTATCGCGTTTCCAATGTATTACATATCATGATTCAACTTTATTGACCACACTTTAATTTTCTTTGCGAATCGAAATTATTACCAACAGAACGCTGATGTTAAGCAGTGTTTCAATATTGCATTTATATTTGTGCTATGTATTCAGTATTCATGTTTTCCACATAACTCAATGAGTTTACAATTTATTTAAGCTTTTATTCATTTATGAAATTATACTTTGCAGAAAAACTGTACATTTTCAATTTGGGTGATTTCCTGTCGCTTGTGACGTAGTTACGCAATTACGCAAACATGCATTAACAGACCGCACGACTCTAGTGAATACCTCTAGTGATGTTCTTCAAACGCGCATACAATTTCAGTCGAAGAATATTTATCGGAAATTGTGTTGCCGTTGTTTTACTGTAATTTATTAGCGCAATTAAAGTGCGATGGATCGTTAAATTGGACTTGAAAGAATTTCCGCTGGCAAGGGAAGTGGTGCGCACCCTGTTAACACTGCCCGGCGTTTGCCCTACAAAACTGTGCTGGCTTATAGACAATTGATAGGGAGTCACGTTTATTCTGTCGACGCGAGATAGATCGCTCGTACTTCTTTCCGAAGGATCATCCTCTGTCGCTTTGTATCCATTAGCGTTCGGACCTTTGCCGAATGCAATCGTGACTAAAAGCCTAATGGTGCTGATGAAAATAAATGTCTTCGGCGGGGAAGATATAAGAATGCTTGCACTTTACAAAATCGTGCACAGATGATATGAACCGTTATTTTGTGTTTCATTGTAGAGTTCAAAGTTTCTAGGCTTGTCGCGCATCATATTCGGATTAACTTGTTTACGGTGACAGGGCGTCGAAATAACCACTTCCACTCATTGCAGATATAATGGGCTGGGAGTACTCGTAGTTGTTCAACCGACGCCACAATACGCTATCTTAAACCTTTCCCCGACGTTCCTAAGTGTCAAAGAGAGCGATGAGATCTTTAATAAGTGTCAAATGCAGCTCCCAGGTGTGTTGTACCAGGATTCCATCATCTACGAGTTACGAAGAAGATATTAAATACAGTTTATCACGTATTTTTTACACTTGGACGTGAAAGAACGTGTTCATGAATGAAAATTTACCAATTCAAATCATATACCTAATGCATGTACTCGTAATTCATATTACAACCTGAGGAGTTGGGAGATGATTTCGGTAAGTCAATCAAAAAGTTCCTTTTACGCTCTCCCATGCACTTCCTGTCAACTACATACGATTTGCATATTGGTGGTTCGTCTTATCAATGCGGATATCCGGCGAGTGAATCGATAATTTCACCAGCACCGCTTATTGCCGCTCCTAATTGGGTGCGATTTTATTACCTGAAACTGAATTAAGTGTTAAGAGGGTTAAATTGTTGCCGATCCAGTAGCACACACACGCGTCTGCATATTAGGAAGGGAAAATTGTTCCTTTATCCCCACGGGAAGGGTCGCGTGAGGGTTTGCTTATTTTCAAAAGCCATAATCTATAAGTAATGCAGGTTCATGTACAGTGCGGACAAATCGATTAATAATGCGAGGGCGAAATTATTTTAAGGAAATTGAAATCGCTGATCCTTGCGTGATCAATAGTTGTGTCAGCAGATGATGAATATTTTGGTGTGAATAAATTGACGCCGAATTATCGGTTTTCTGCTCGTGCGCGCACCGACAGGAGTGCGAAAGTTTGCGCGAAGTTCTATTGGAAGCGATTTAAACTTGATTGCGTCGGTATCTAACTTTTCCAAAAGGGGTGACTATGGCGTTTTGCCGCACTCCGCGGAAACACTTTTTACACGAAATTGAAGTATTTGTCTTCAATTTGGCACTTTCGCTTGAATTCGCATTATTTTAATATCAAGTCGTTATCTAAACTAATCTCCGGGCATGAGCTGAAATCAAAAAGGCTCATAATATTGGTACTTATAGAATATGAAGAGCATTCAGGAAACAATTAAAGAAATTTCAAATAGAACAATTCTATAAGCGAAATAAGACCACGAATGCGAATAAATAAGCATGAGAGAGGTTTCGGGCCCTCGCGAGAGTCGGACGGGGTCGTTGTTACAAGCAAGTGCATGATTAATTCATGCGACACTGAATCTAAAGCTTTTCGGTAGTCAATCTATGTCATTGACGGGAGAGGTGGCGGGTGGAATCTTCCGCGACACAATCGTGAATTACTGTGCTCTGCGCACGAAGAGACTACACGCGTCTTTGACAACAATGGAGCCATGTCGAAAGCAAATCCCGATGGATGGGATACGGCGCGGCGGGAACATGCAATGATAAACGAAATTATTCCTGTAGTTGTAATGCTTGTTAAAAAATAATCAGATCACTTCCAACGACTGAATTGCTATGCGAGATTTTATTATGATAATATAGGAAAATTGCGTGCGAACTACTTTAACGAGCGACATTATTATTTATTACATTCAAAACTTGATAAGCTCATTGAACGAGCTCATATTTACAGATTTGTTTCTTATCGAAAAGGTCTTTTGATCATTTCTCGTCACTTGCAACATAGTTGCAAAGATTGTAAGATTGTATGATGTTTTTATCGAATGTTTTCAGAGTTCTTCATACTAGTACTAGTGCAGTGAATAAGTTCATGAGGAAACTTACTTCGTAACCGCAAAATCTTGATCTTTTTTTGATTTGATGGATGACCAAGCTTTACCATGTACATATTTCGATCAGTCATATATTACTGACACATAGATTATTAAAATTAGATCCAGATGCATATTACTTGTGATTAGTTTCAATAATCTTCAACCCTTTCGAAGATTCTTCGTTAGAATTACTTCATTACGCATTTTTCATTGAAATGTGAAAAGTGCAAACAGGTAATTGAATGGAATGATTTGATTTGTGCGTAGGTGCAAGTCGGAAAGTCGTTATAAGGAGAAATTGCCGCGGACCTCGGTGATTATTTGCTTCCACAACGAAGCATGGTCGGTGCTGCTGCGCACGGTGCATTCGGTGCTCGACCGATCGCCGGTGCATCTCATTGAAGAGGTGATCCTCGTTGATGATTACTCCGATATGGAGCACTTGAAAGACAAGTTGTTGCGATACTTCGCCAACGAGCCGAAGGTGCGCATCATTCGTGCGCAAAAACGTGAGGGTTTGATACGCGCGCGCCTACTGGGCGCGCGACATGCAACGGGCGATGTGCTCACCTATTTGGATTCGCACTGCGAATGCACCGTCGGTTGGTTGGAGCCGCTGCTGGATCGCATCGCTCGCAACTCCACGACGGTGGTGTGTCCCGTCATCGACGTGATCGACGACACAACGCTCGAGTATCACTATCGGGACTCGGGTGGCGTCAACGTCGGCGGCTTCGACTGGAATCTGCAGTTCAATTGGCATGCGGTGCCAGCGCGCGAAAAGGCGCGCCACAAAAACAGCGCCGAGCCGGTGTGGAGTCCGACGATGGCTGGCGGTCTGTTTAGCATCGATAAGGTAATGCATTTATTTCTTTGTGCTCTTTATATCGGTAATGATCTGCGTAACGAAGCGTGTCAAGAAATTGATCGATTTTAATGATAGCGAGCAATATGCATAATCTTAAGTTGAGTTACTAAATTCTTCCAACGAATGCTCCGTCGTGCGCATTCGCATTCGCACGACGTCTAATTTATGCAGATTTGCCGCGCCTTGAAGACGTTTTCGTAAATCTGCGCGCCGCATTTTGCCGTTTCCGTGCGCGTCGTGTTGTGAAGCTGTTGGTGACAGTTTTTCAGCGGGCGACCGAAATCATGCTTGCTGAGTTTGAATGGAGTTTGCACGAACTTCAAACACGTAACGAAATTGCTAATAATTATATTATGCGAGTACATGCACGACGCCGCATTATGAAATGTTGGATAGTGACGAGTTATTACACCATCCTCTCCCAGACTTTTCTTTGTCACCTTATCTCGGCGCCCCCTACCCCACCCACATCAAACTCCTTGCGATTAGTTGGATAACATCTATAGACGTTAGATAACGTCTATATAATTGTCGCAGTTCGACACATGCTTGGCACGATATGCTACTTAACACGAAATAAATGAGGTGCGAATATTCGCTTCGAGCCGCAGAACAATGCTGAGCATGCATTATTTCAAAAATAATTACGCCGCGTTCTTGTTCGCCCTGGAGGGCAACATCTTCGCGCTTCAAATCCATTGCCCCCCTAACAGCGCGTCTTGCTAATGGTAAATTGTGATTAACAACTATGCTGGAACTCCATTCGTCAGACATCTTATAAGTATCACAGTCTCATAAGAATTGCTTGTGTGCGTTTTCTCTAAAACAGGCATTTTTCGAACGTCTTGGAACGTACGATAGTGGTTTTGACATCTGGGGCGGCGAGAACCTCGAGCTGTCCTTCAAGACGTGGATGTGCGGCGGTACGCTGGAGATTGTGCCGTGCTCGCACGTTGGTCACATCTTCCGGAAGCGCTCCCCATACAAATGGCGGTCCGGTGTGAACGTACTGCGTCGCAATTCGGTGCGATTGAGCGAAGTTTGGTTGGATGACTACGCCAAGTACTACTATCAGCGCATCGGTAACGAAAAGGGCGATTACGGTGATGTCACGGACCGACGGCGCCTCCGCGAACAGCTCGGCTGCAAGAACTTCAGATGGTACTTGGACAACGTGTATCCGGAGTTGTTCATTCCCGGCGATGCGGTCGCGAATGGCGAGGTGAGTACTATACGCCTAGTACCGCTTCGAGTGCGTGTTCCTAATCGAATTGCATTGTTATGTTGACCAGGTGAGAAATCTGGGCTACGGCGGTAAAACGTGTCTCGACTCGCCGGCGCGCAAGAAAGATTTGCACCAGCCGGCCGGTCTATACCCCTGCCATCGTCAGGGCGGCAACCAGGTAATCCACAGTAACGCCGTTCACTCATCTCGTTTGTTTTGTTTTGTGTGCGTTTTACAGGTGTCCACGTTAGACAGGGAGGTTTGCATTGATTCCGCGTGCAAGCCGGAGGACTTGCATAAGCCCGTTGGCCTTTGGCCGTGCCACCAACAGGGCGGTAATCAGGTATTCACCATTCCGTCAGGGCAAGATTTCTGCTCTATCTTTTGGCGGTTTCCTGCATATTTTGAGGGGCATCTCAAACTAAACTGGCATGCAATAATATACCAACTACATACGCATGGTATTACTGACATCGGCTGAATAAGCGCAAGATAATGCGAAGACTTTTCGCGTTATGAAAAATAATTCTTTCCACACACTTTGAACGACAAAATAATAGTTTGGCAGCGTAAAGAAGGCAATCATCTGTTCGTACTTTCCTCCCATCCGCGCCCCATCACACACCCTCATTTTGTTTTTGAGGTGAAAGAATTGCCTCTCTTGACGCGCACACGCGCGTAGTTCCTGCGCGTGACGAAACTTTTCTCAAAGCCCCCCTACGCCACGTTTCCCGCTTTTTTATGCAGTAACGGAGTCGGAGTATTATAAAGTTTGTGCGTGATCGACAAGAGAAACCCGGCAATGCTTATTCGTGTTTTGAACTGACAGTATACTTTTGGAGACGTTTTTTTTTTTGCTTCACTTCTTTGAAATATGGTTTCATCTCAGCGGTGGGTATTTTCACAATCAGGTGGGAAAATCTATTTAATGTCACGTTGCCGGTTAAAAATTGGAAGCGTTCGTGCTCCCCGCCATTGTCGTTGTTGGGCTGTGCTGCAGAAGAAGAAGAAGGAGGAGGAGGAGGAGGGAGAGGAGGCAGGACCTATTTGTTACTTATTCCAAGGCTGCTGTGTAAGCTCGTTTAGATCGTAACCCTCATCGTCAAACGCTCACGTTATACGTGCGTTTGCCGGAAATTCGATATTTTAAATTGCCGCACCCCCCTCCGTATACATCGAATTCAACAATAGACGGTGCACACGTTTCTTATTAACGATTTTTTTGCGCGTGTGGACGATGCGGCACGCGTTTATCGAATTTCGAAGAAAAGAGATCGAATTTTGAGTTTGAATATATTGGATACTGACTTATAACTTATAACTAACGTATAGAAAACTCCTAATCAGGTATTGGTGAAAACTTTAACAGTTATGAACTGTATATAAACTAACTAGGCTAATATTAAAGTTAACATTGGATGGAAATGTGGACATGTATTATGCTAATAATCATTGATGTTCATCCTAAGCTCTTTCTACTATTGGCCTTGTAGATTTCATATATGTACTTTGATTAGCTGCTAATCAATGAAAATCGTGTTTTAGTATTGGATGTTCAGCAAGAACGGCGAGATTCGACGCGACGAGTCCTGCCTGGACTACAGCGGGTCGGATGTCATCTTATATCCGTGCCATGGCTCCAAGGGCAATCAGTACTGGGAGTACGATGTGGACGTGAAGCTGCTACGACACGGCAGCAGCGGCAAGTGCTTGGCGATCAACGAGTTGAAGAACAAGCTCATTATGGAGACGTGCGACGATGGCTACACGCGCCAACGCTGGCAACTGGAGAACTACGATGCCAGCAAACTGGCGTAGAAGATGTTCCTTCATCGCCTTCATCGTCTTTCGCAATAAACGCTGCTGGTGAAAGTCGTGTATGAGTGCTGAGTGATTATTGACGAACAGCGACGTTCGTGTGGACATGCCGGAAGATGTTTGCGTCATTCGGTTTTTATAAATGTTGATTATTCTGAAATAATTGATGCGATATATATGTACTAGTTTCCCGTTTTTACTTCATTGTATCGTATTTTCTGATATTTATACTTCGTAATTGCAATATTTGTTGTCAAAGACTGTTTAAATTATTTATAAAACAGTTGCGAATGGCCGTCTTAATTCAATTCCGATGGAACGTTTTAATTATTAACTAAGTTTTTATTATAAACGAACCATTCCGTTGCAACATTTCAATGAGACATATCTCAAGATGTAATCTAAGCATATCATTTATTATATCCGTAATTTATTAATTCCATAGGTGACTAACACTAATCTTTAACCATGGACGAAAATATTATAAATGTAAGAAGCGGCATTATTTAGGTGTTAATTCCCGTTTTGAGCGAAAAACGAACGCAGTTGGTTTTTGATATTCTACATGAAACATCTAGATATCTATGTATTCTCGTAAATATACTTAATAGGCAACGTTTTGGTGTGTAATAATCATGCAGATTGCAAATTGATGGACGATGCAAATGTATTCGTAAGTGGCGTGCACGAAATTTAATTTCGCAATGCGATGTAGTGTGATCTAATTGTTTTAAGCGTGCAGTATGCATTAATTAAGGTTCTGATAAAATCAAGTCACGGACACGCAACAATATCTTGATGATACACTTTCCTATCGACCGACGATTGCTTGATTTGCATTGCAAAGTAGCATTTTTAGTCACGTTCTCGAACATATTTTAACAAATTACTTAAAGTAATTTTACTTAATAATTTTTTAGCAAATTTAGACTATTCCCGTTAAACGGAGACTAATAAGCGAAATATGATAATACTGTTTGATTTGATATGTCCAATTATGGACCAAGTACTGAGTCAGTAATTGCTGGTATTCTGCTGCTGACCACTATGGTGACAACGCGGTGGAACGTATTCAAATGCCATTGGTGGTGAATTATGAAAATGATATACTCAGCATAACGCGCTCCCGCTTTTTCCTCATTGTGAGCTATGCGTTTGGGAATGTTAAAAACAAAGACTGCTGTATATCTACATGTATGCGCTGAGCTACTAACAATAACATCATTTCATGATTCTTATAAGAAATAATGCAAAAGCAGAGAATATGGAGAGTATGGTAATATTGCTCAAATCACGTAAAATACTTTGATGGTTTGCTTGTGCGCACGTAGCGCTATTCGTAATGCTAAATCATTTACGGGTCTGTCTACTATCGATATGCAAATTCACGCAATGCGATTCGATGGAATCGACTGCGAAACGGTGTAAGTCTTTCAAGAGGCATTAATTTATCTATATCTATCACTATAGGTACATATCTTCATATCGTAATCGAAGAGAACTTTTAAATAACTGAACATCAATTGTAAATATATTTAGATTCATAGGTATTCGTTTGCAAGCGATGCATGCTGTGTGCGTGAGTGAATAAATGCGTGTTTGCAAGTTGAACTACTTCATATCTTATCATCGTTACAAATTACCACGTTATTATCATGAAAATGAATGCATAGGGGAATTGGCAAATATCATATACAGCAAAGCAATGTGAAAATATAGGGATATGATTACACACGATCTAATTATTGATAATCTATATAGGCCAGTTTGGTAATGTATTTAAAATGTGCCTTAATTTCTTGTAAATATATTCGTTAATGAGATAAAACCGTTTCATTCGTAATTGCGTCCTCTTTGTCCTCTTGCATCCTCTTAAACACTTCGAAATCACTAAGCTCTGTTGGACAGCGATGACATGACTAAAGTTGGAAACAAATTTATGAATCAAATGAAATTTAACAGTAATTTAATGATTTTTCGCAAATCATTACAAGGGCTAAAAATCTTGTGTGGAATTTGTGTACTTCAATATCTTTTTGCCACTGGGCGGTTCCTCGATTGTCATTGAAGGCTTCTGCACCGTGGGCTCGAATTTCGGCGTCTTTTGCATGCGATCCGAATTATCCGTCAGATTCAACGCGCTAGCCCGTGCCTTTCGATCCAACTCTGCAATGATGTCCAGGAGTATGGCAATTATCAACTTCAATAACTTGTCCCAGCATTGCAGGTACATGTTTAGGTGTCGGTGCCCAGCTAGTTGTTTCCGCAGCATTTTTAGAAATGCAACACGAAAATCCTTTTCGGAAATATATATATGTAACTGATTACTGGTTATCCGTTTGAGTATTTTTGCGCACTAACATCGTATGCCTCACTGCAAATATGGCGCGGTTGATGTTTCTGAGCAATTTCGCGCATGTGACCAGCAATTTCGGACAGCGCTTCCAAATTTGAAACAACACGTGAAAACTCGCGCATTACTTTCAACCCAAGTATCTCAGCAAGGTCGGGATTACCACGATATTTAAGTTGGAAATATCTTAGGTGCTCGGGATACTCATCTAGAAAACTAGATACAATTAATGCGGTATTTTGTTGGCGCACTGACGTCATTTAGCACTCACATGGTAATGAATGATTGTCCACATACACTTAATTTACGGCGTAATGCTAGCCAACTTTCCATAATTATCTTCTTCTCTAATGGAGTTAATTCCATTGGTTCGAATTTTAGAGTATTTCCCATGATGATTGAAATAAATAATTAATTTTGGCGCAAATTTCAATTTTGGCTTTCAATTGCTAATGCCTTGTCAAATTAGATGTGCATGTCACATTATTTGTCAACTTTGGCATTTAACAGACATTACCAGATCATAACCATGATGACGGAAATCAATTGTTTAAAGTGTAAATGAATGAACTTTGAAGGCCATCAGAGCGCTTCATTCCTCTGTACCAATCAAAAAAGTTCGCTTGCGATTGGTGATAGGTATACATTGGTTATAAAACTCAAATGAGGCACAAGTACACAAAACCACCGATGATTTGAACTGCGTCCAGGCCTACCTGCTTGCTGCAGTTCCATCGACGGCTCCTCGACCGGCAAGTCGAAAGAGTATTCCGCGGTGTTCAGCTGGTGGCAGCGGCGGCGGCTGTCGCTCTTCGGCCACCTGCCGGCGAGCCAGTGGTCATTTCCGCGATCGCCAACCTGCTTCCGCGTCGCCCCGGTCGCCACGTAATCTCTCGCCTTTTGGTGTGGTGCATTTCATTGTTTGTGTCGTCACTCAGCCCCACGTTGGGCGCCAGTTGTGCCGGAGCAAGAGGTACGCTCTGGTAGAAACACAAGGTAAGAAATGAATGTGATTTAGGTACTTAATAAAATTAGGTGTATTGCTCTACGTTCGAAAAAAATGACTGCGTCATGCTTATTAGCATATCGTCGATTGCATGCATCAATTTATGCTTATTTCAGAGCAATACAAAGAAAAGCAGTTTGTTGGTCAGGCACTGTAATAATACATCAATGTATGTATGATCTGTTGCAGGCTCGTGTTTATAAAATAATATTTTAAATACCTAAACTCAACGGGTGCAAAATCTGTCATTAGCTTACGGCGTAGAATGTTGATAATCCGTCGCTGCTGGCAGGTGTTATGGCGTCTAATGCGCATTCTATTATATATTACTTCCGTCGGATTTCCTTTAGCCAAATGCTCCCTCCTCTGTCTTTTACTTCTTTGCGCCAAATACATGCATTGTAACATACGCCATATTGTCACCAAGACGTAACTAACTTTTATTCGGGGCAATTGGCGAATATTTCGATCGACATGAAAACGCAATCAGACCTCGCTTACTTATCGGCATTGTCAAACATGGCGACCTGCCCTAACAATTAGTGCCTAGCGTGGTTTCCTATCGTTCAACACACATATTTTAATAATTTCAATAACTAGCAGGAAATGCAGCCATTAATAACCCCATCGATGGTAATCAATAAAGAACATTTGCATATTTATTATAGAGTATATGTATTTGTCATTCAAATATAAGTTTATTTTAGTTTTTATCTTTTAACCTTTTTACCTTTTAACCTATAGTATTGCTCCATTCGTGTAAACATTAACGCAAACAATGAATTTAGCAAATATAGTCACAAATGCATATTTGGAAAACTTACTTAAATTCATTTTACAAACACTTGAATCATAACGTAGGAACATAACATCACAGAAACGTATTGATTAATTAAGCATAATTTATTACCAAAATTTGTCATTGCTAGCTTATGAAAACTGATAGGTTGGAATAGAATATTTATTTGTTTTTGTTTTATGCATGTAAATTGATTAATTGTGATTTTTTTGCTATTCGCACTAAACTTTCTTTCCTAATATGCGATAATTGCTTTCTACTAATACCTGTCAAACGTATAAACATTGTTATCATAAATTTATTTCATAATAGATCGCAATAATTACCAATCATTGATATTAATAAGTATCAAAAGGTGGATGTGCGTACTGTCTGTAAATATCATCCCAGAATTCCATAGATTGTAGTCGGGGATTTTGATTTATTGATAATTCATCGCCAATGTCCATATAAGTGAAGTTGTTTTCGGGTGTTGATTTCGGCCACACGACCAGCATTTGTTGCTTGTTGTCTGATACTGTTGGTTGTCTATAATTTCGCAATTTCACAATTCAAACAAAATTTAATAGATTTGCAGGCAAGCCCAACTTACCCAAATTTTGCAAAATTTGTCCATAGTGTTTGAAATATTTCTGATTTTTTTGCATCAAAGTAGTTATCAATCACCAAATTTTGGCGTTTGAATAAGTACCAAACTTCTTCCGAATGACCCACTCCTAAAAAATTTGCAGAAATATGTTTAACAGATACACTTTAATGCATTATTTTAACAATTAGACCTTCAATTGCTCTGCCTATTGGATCACCCCTTAATGGTTTGTCCATATTAACGCCTTTAATGCCAAGAAGCCCTTCATACGAGAATTCGTAAAAGTATACAGGAGCGTACTTGGATATCTGACGAACAGTTTCCCGAATAGGCTTAACAAACTGTGTATCACTGATGAACTGCAAATCATATACTTATTGTTAGATTAGTACATGCATTGCTAGCTGACTAGACTTGCCTTAAGTATATCAGTTTGCTTAGCAACTGCCGACAATAACCCAAAGTAGAACAATTTTATTTTATAACCCGCTTCAAGGTAATTAAATGATATCCTAGGTAGATTCATATCGTCCGGCACAAGATTCGTTGGTAATAAGTCATAGCCCACCAAATACACTCTCAAGTATTCCAACACTAGAATTATTTTATAAAATTAAAGAAAAAAAAAAGAATTCATTAGAAATGTACTTTCTTGCAAAACAACACTTTCTTCGGAATTAAATCCAATAATGTACGGAACATGATGGAAATGTCCTTGCCGGAACGCTTCATGTGCTCCTTCTAATAAAACAGCGTCTTCATGTTCCGGTTCGATCGTAGGACTATACACAAGGCCGTTTAGAGGTGAAATCAAATTCTAAAAATACGTACTCATTCAATGAGAGTAAAATATGTGTTGTTTGTAAAATTTTACCAGGATTGCGGTATTAGTAGAGGCAGTTAGCAATGTTTCGGCTTTTACTGCGCGTAGGCGGTTGATGAGGTTCTCGGAGGAGAACGTAATAATACCCAGCGCCGTGCCCACCTGGAAGGCGATGGTTTTCGGATTGCGCTGCAGCGCCCATGGGCACAACGCGCTTCCGCTTTCCGAGATGGCACGATGGAAAAGCCCGGATGCTTGCGGAGCTAATAACATGAAGCTCACCGACGCGCCGCCAGCGCTTTCGCCGAATATTGTCACATTGTTCGGGTCGCCGCCGAAGAGGTGGATGTTTTTATTCGTCCATTGCAACGCGGCGATTTGATCTTTGAGGCCGTAATTGCCCGGCGAGTGGAGGTCTTGTGTGCTTAGGAAGCCTATAAAACTCCCACGTAACACGATAACACGTGTAGGTACTTTAATACAATTATTGTTGGTCGCAGAAAACTTACCGAATATTCCTACGCGATAATTAAACGTGACAACAAGCACCCCTTTCTCTATCAAGTAATCCGGACCATAAAGTGTTGATTTTGAATTGCCACTTGCGAAAGCCCCACCATAAATCCACACCATAACGGGTAGTTTAAAACCGAGCCTTTGTTCCTTGTCCTTGCGCAATCATGTTTCACATTTCGAGGAAATTAGGAATTGTATAACTCAGAATTGTTTAAAATTAGTTAAATTATGCAAATTGAAATTGTAATTTGATGTAATACATAACATCATGCAATATTCCGTTTGAATTGATATTAAAACTTTACTTACAATAGTTGAATAAATATTAATAAATAAACAATCTTCGGATTCATCATCGGAGTCACTGCGTAACTGATAGCAGGAGGCGCCGTCGTCTGTGGCGTCAAGGACCCCGTCCCAATGGGGCGCCGGTTGCGGAGGCTAAATAAATTACAATTAGCGAAAATGACTCGCGCGCGCATTTCGTCGGCACGTACTTTAAAGCGAAGATCGCCAACGGGCGCCGCCGCGTACGGAATGCCGCGATATGCGTAATAGCTCGTGCCCCTGATGGTCTTCAGTTGAACACCTTGAACGATGCCGTTGTCCAGTTCAACTTGCAGATTTTTATTCTAAATTGATTTGAATACAACGCCGCGTATCACAATGTGAAATTTAGTGTAAAGTTGTGAAAGAAAACAGAAGCTTACTTCTTGTTCCGTGGGCAAATTATACAAACACGCCGCTAATCGCAATTCGATCACGCACATTGTGATTATGATGTAAAACATATCTTTGTAAGTGCAGCGTGAACGCTGACTTACCACCAACTGCACACTCTCACGGTTGCTTATTTACATGCGAATGAGATGGGATTGCACTAGTCGGTTTGCTAATATGAATTTTTGAAGCGCGTATGCGCGTAATCAGGTGGTCGGATTCGCGACAGATGGCGGCGCAGTGTATGTATACGAGACGAGTACCATTTGCATGGAATCCAACCGTTTAAATTAAAACAATGGATAACTACATCGTGCTTTGAAACATTACGTTGATTGCAAGAACATGAAAATGAGAAGGTCACAATATATTGTATTAAAAAACGATGAAGCTTCTCGCCGAAATTTGGCACAATTGTTTTGAATTCAACCTTGAATTCATATGGGAAAAGTTCAGATGTCGAAATGATTGGCGTCTTATATTCATTGCAGTCCAAAGTTCAATCAATGGCGCATTACGAATTTATTTGTCATATATGATGCGTAAACTTTTTAATACATTTATGTGTGGATGTGTGCGTGCGTAGATTACGTATTCGGCTTAAAAGTACAAGGACGACCGGAGCGAATCTGTATCGGTGAGTTTAGTCATTGTTACATAACTGTGCTAGAATGTGTTATAGATTGAGCATCCGTATTCTTTATATAGATCATCCCAGAAATCCATTGCGTCCGCACGCGGCTCCACCTTTATCGACAAATTTGCATCAATGTCCAAGTAAGACAATGTTGATTGATTTTGGTTGATTGCAGGCCATACTAAATCACCGTTCCACAATGGTGTTGGATTGCTGCAAGCGAAACAGTGAAAATCATTCCAACAACTTAATTCATGTTTTTATACATAGGGGCACCCAAAAGAAAATTCCGAAAATATGCTCGTACATGTTTCTGCGGTTACTATTTTGTTTATCCACTTATTCTCAGTGAATGTACCAATTGGCGTTGTTGTGGCAGATTTTGTTTACGCGCAGTCATTTTTTTGCAAGAGCTGCTTTGTACAATCGTCGTTTTTTTTTTAATGAAAGAGTAGTCCGGCGCTGTGAAGTTCAGGAAGAAAGCATCGGAAGCGCTTCAAGATTACTCGTAGTTGATGATCAACGACGAACCATTCAGGAATTTAAAACGTTGTGTGAAGTAAGTTTAAGCTCGATAAATGGTGTTTGGTGGCTGAATTTTTCCACCACGCCAATGCGCCAACCCACACTACCATTTCGATGACGACTTTCAACACAAGAGACTTGGATGTTTTACCCCATGTACCGTATTCACAAGATATGGCGCCCAGTGATTTTTTCATATTTCCACGAATGAGAAGGTATATATACCCCATGCGAAACCGTTTCGCCGATGTGGAAGAGGTGAAGAAGAAAACGATGACTGGACAAAACAGCTCTAAAATAAATCACTGCGCGTAAACGAAACATTCCACATCAACGTCGTTCCGCACACTGACTGAGAACAAGCGAGTAAACAAATTTATAGCGTTAAAATCGTGTGCTTCAAAAACTGCACACGTAGCAGCAATATTTTGGAAACTTTTGGGAACCTCCATGTATTATAATAGTCTGGAGCGATGTCGTTACAAATCTATCACAGAGGAATACGCCGCATTGCGCGCATCGAGACAATAAACCGAGACACTAAACTACATATGCTGTCGGAGTAATCTAAGGGAGTAGCATGTTTTCTGAACTAAAGTAGTAGAATTGATAGCTTATTACTTCTATTAGATTGCACTTTAAATATTCAGATAAAATTGGAACTTACGCAGTTTTGGCGAAATTTGTCCATAGCTCCGTCATGGTAGCAATGACTCTTAAATCGGTTTGATTAAGTGTGGTAAGATTGCTCTTGATGAACAGATAGAATACGTCTTCAACATGCCCGGCTCCCTTCACCTTTCTCTGCACTTCCTTCTTGGTACCATACCTTCCAATATATCCTTCGTACGAAAATACGTATAGGTAGATGTTTGTGTAGTTGGAACATATTTTGACGTTGTGTCTAATTGATCGCACGAATTGAGAATCACCAATAAACTAAGAAATTGTAAAACAAACAAGGTAATTAAAAGTAAGTACTTAATGTCAGTAGAGGTTACTTACATTCATCATTTCCGTTTTTGTGGACATTGAAATCATTTTTTTGCCGAAATAATAATATTTGATCTTCATCGCAATTTCTTTCCGCATCAGTTTGTTGGTGATGTTTAGATTGGCAGGTACCAATAACTGTGGCATGAAATCCCAGTGTGCAATATACGGACGCGTTCTTTCAATTACTGCAAAATTCAACTTAAGTAAATAATGTGAGAATTATATTGGGTGTCTCAACAAGTGTGCCGGATTTAAATGCAGTCTGCCATATAGCACGCGAAACAATGGTGTTATTGCTGTGTTGCGGGATGCATTTACATCCGGCGCTCTTGTTGGGACGTCCTATACAACACTCTACCATCTTGGACAATGGAAGCTTCCTGTGCGGTGAATCCAATCATGAATGGTACGGCATTAAATTCACCAGCGTTAAACAATTCGTTACTACGATTTGTAAGCACGGCGTCGTCATGCACTGGTTCGATACAGGGTGCAAATGGTAATCCATTTAAAGGTTCCATTGCATTCTAATAAATATTACCACATATGAAATTATGTTTGAAACGATTACTAAATATTTACCCCGACGTTGATGGCAAGCACCTTCGTACGCAGCTTCTTAGTATCCTCCTTGCGCAATCGCTGTACCACCAGTGTCAAATTCGAATCAAAGATGCGACACGCATAGCCAAGCATCGTCAAAATTTTCCGCGGTTCACGTTGATGCGCCCAAGGGCATAGCGCGCTACCACTTTGCATAATGGCGCGATGGAATAAACCTTTGGCCTTCGGCATAAGCAGCAGGTAACTGACGCATGCTGCACCCGAACTGTCGCCGAAGATGGTGACCCGGTGTGGGTCGCCACCGAAATTCATGATATTCGCTCGTATCCAGCGCAACGCGTGCAGTTGGTCTTTAAGACCGTAGTTTCCGGGTAGGGTAAGATCCTCGCTGCTGAGAAAACCTGAAAACCATTGCAAGTAAAAACCAATTGTGAGACCCTAGTAAAAGACTTACCAAATATCCCCAAACGATAATTGAAACTAACAAATATAACGCCCTTCTCGAGGAGATAGTCCGGTCCGTATAATGTGTAGTTACCGTTACCATTCGCAAATCTGCCGCCATAGATCCACACCATCACTGCCAGCAGTTTAGTGTTTTTTATCTTAAATGACGCAAGTGTCAACAACCGAGTTTCAGGACAAAGAACGTCTTACAATTCGTGGAACGTATAAGTTCATATACAAGCAATCCTCGATGCCTTCGTCGGAGGACATCTGCACGCAAAACGGACGTTCCACAGTCGCATTCAGCACGTTGGGCCATGGTGGCGGATCAATGGGCGACTAGAAAAAGGCGATGAGGTTGGTGGCATTCTGTTAGGTATTTTATAAGTTCTAACCTGCCAGCGTAGGTCATACACGGGGGGCGCTGCGTATGGGATGCCAAGAAATTTGAAATATGTAACATTCTTGTGGTAGGATAAGTCTTCGCCGCCTTGTATTACTCCGCCAGTGACATTCACTTGCAATGTCCTGTTTATTTTCTTCGGTGACACAAAAGTCAAGTGTTCACTAATGTTATATGCGATAATTGGTAAACACGTAGAAAGCATAATAAAATAAACTATATACATAGTGCTTATTGCAATACGTCATTGAATAATCACTGTCAAATGATTGCGTTTGGCAATTGCTAGTTTTGTGGTTTATGTCAAATAAGTTTGGTGTTGCCTATGTGACCAGCAGTTGAAAGTTATATTGGGAAAAAAGGACGACTAAACAGAATTCATAAAAAAAGGATGTGCTCGAGACGGATGTTTTCCGACCGTGGAAACGGAAGAGCAACGCATATGTATAACTATGTATTGGGTGCGCCCGTTAGTTTTGCGTTTTTTTTTACATTTGCTCCTGTTTTGTGAAAAACTCTGAAGAAATTTAATTTTCAAAATATTGCGCATCGCTAGCCACTACTTTTTCCCATCTTTCGGGAAGCATTCGAATTCCGCGACGGAAGAACTCCACATCTTTGACCGCTAGCTAGTCAGTGACTTCTTCGTAAGTGCGGAAGTGCTGATCGGCCAGGCTATGGGTTACTGATCGGAAGTGGTGATAATCTAAAAAAGCAATGTCTGGACTATACAGCGGGGAGGGTTAGAACTTCCCACTTAATTGTTTCAAGGTTGTTTTAACGATCTCCGCAATATGCGACCGATTGTTGTTTTGCAGGATGACCTTGTCATGTCTTTTACTGTTCAAAATTACCCGGAAAGATCGAAAGGAAGAAAAAGTGGCTATATTACAGTAAAAGA